>CM024534.1:34283136-34577201 GCA_014182385.1 Eucalyptus viminalis | reverse complement strand
CCATAGACCTCATCCAAGATTGAAGCAGTGAACAGTTGGCTGAGATTGACTACAGTGACAGAAATCATAAGTTTTTGGGGATTAGCAGGATATTATAGAAGTTTTGTGGAAGGGTTTTCAGCGTTAGTGTTGCAGTTGATTCGACTACTGAGGAAGGAAGAAAAGTTCGCGTGGACAGATGAGTGCGAGCGTAGTTTTCAAGAGCCTAAGAAGAGGCTGACTACTGCACCTGTGCTTACTATTCCATGTGGTCCAAGAGGATTGAGATCTACGGTGATGCGTCGTTTAAAGGACTGGGTTGTATGTTAATGTAGCATAATAGGGTTATTGCATACGCGTCCCGTCATTTGAGATCTTGTGAGTTGAATTACCCGATGCACGTTGTAGAACTTGCAGTAGTTATGTTCGTTCTGGAAATTTAGAGGCACTATCGGTATAGAGAAAGATTCCATATCTTCATTAACCATCAAAGTTTCACGTACGTATTCTCTCATAAGGAGTTAAAAATGAGACATCGTCGTTGGATGGAACTCCTTAAGGATTATGACTATAATATTTTGTATCACTCTGGAAAGGTGAGCAAAGTTGCAGATGCATTGAGTCGAGAGTCCTTAGTTGCATAGTTGGTACTCGAGGAAGTCCGAAATTCGGTTTTCAAATCTAAGGTATGCCACCTTTTGAATCTTATGACCACCCTCAAAATTGAGCCGAAAGTACAAATCAGAATCAAAACGCTTCAGTGGACAGATTCAGAAATTCAGAAGATTCTATAAGAGAATGCAGATGAGAGAGAGGTTGATTTTCAGATTTCTGAAGATAGAATGCTAAGGTTCCGAAGACGATTATGTGTAATTGACGATACAGAGATTAAAGAAGAGATCTTATGGGAAGCTCATTGTAGCAACTTTAGTGTTGTCCAGACAGTACGAAGATGAGTTAGAATCTACATCATTGGGATTGGTAGATCGGTATGAAGATAGATATCACTGACAGGTTGCAAGTGTCAGATGTGCTAGCAAGTGAAAGCACAATTTTGCAAGTCAAAAGAACCTTTGTAATCTCCGGAGATCCCCGTGTAGTAGTGGGATTAGGTCAATGGATTTGGTGATAGGTCCACCAAGAAGTTAGTGCGTTAATAATTTCATTTTGAGTAGTAATTGACAGATGGATGAAATCAGCCCACCTTGTGACTGTGCGGAAGGATCTTAATTTGATTAAGCATGCAGAAGTGCAGGTGTGTCAAAAAGGTTTATCTGCTTAGAGTGTCAGTGTTAGAGTTAAATGAGGCTTAGGCCAGAGGTTCCCAGTTTCAGCAGATCAATCATATGGTTCTTTTTGAGCCAGTGCCGAGCAGAGTGTTCAGAACTTCAATTGTTGAGTTGAGGTCAAAGAATCAAATATCACCGGTCCAGGGTTGGTTCAACAATCAGTGAAGGTAGTTGTAGTTATCAGATTAGATTAAAGACCGCTTAGAGCCGCCAGAAAAGTTATGCCGATAAGCGTCGAAGGCCATTGGAGTTCCAAGTTGGTGAGCACGTCTTTCTAAAGGTGTCACCGATGAGAGGTACTTCCCGTTTTGGCAAAAAGGGGAAACTGAGTCCGAGGTACGTAGGTCCCTTTGAGATTTTGGAAAAAATAGGGACTCTAGCGTATCGTCTTGCACTACCGCCGAGGTTGGCTCAAGTGCATGACGTCTTTCACGTGTCGATATTAAGGAAGTATGAACCTGATCCGACACACATTCTAAATTTTGAAGAATTAGACATGGACGACAGCGTGTCGTACGTTGAAAGCCTGGTTCAGCTAGTGGATCACAAGGAGCAGGTTCTGCGCACCAAGACCATCCCATTGGTCAAAGTGATTTGGCAACACCACGGCACTGAAGGAGCATCTTGGGAAACTAAAGAATCGATGAGATAATTGTACCCCCACCTTTTTGCTTAAGATTTGTAATAGTTTAAATTTCGAGGAATAAATTTTTATAAGAGGGGAAGAGTTGTGACATCCCGATTTTCTAATTCTATTTTTAATAAATTGAGATAGGCATTTCGTTAGCACGCATATAGTTATTTTCCTTGAGTCGGCCACTCATGTGAAAACTAGTCTATTAGGTGAAGTCGTTAAGAGATTCTAATGCATCAGACTCAAGAATTTGACCAGGAAGCGACCTTTCGACCGAGCTAATCTACAAGGGTCATTACGGCACAATTAAAAATCGATTAGAGACCGGAGATAGGTCAACTCGACAGAGGCATGTGATCAAGTGTGAGTGATTCCACCAGATCGTACAATTCTTGTCGATCGGCACTAGACCGACTTTTCTATTGATTTGGTACCTTGTGTCCGTATTTGAAATCTTGAGATTAACCCGACAACCGAAAGTCTCCAATGTGTCAAAGATGTGCATTGTGACTTGAATTGATCAACCACAGGTCAAATGCATGAAAATTTCTAAAAGATGCCCAGTAGATCAGGACAAGCTAGTATCGTGTCAAAGTGAAATTAACCGTGAAATTGAGATCGAATTCAGAAATTGGAAGTCATGGTATGTCACAAATCATTTTAGGATTATTGACTCATCTTTGGAAGATTTTTCATGCAAGCCGAGTTTTTCAGCAAAATAATCAAAGTATGGATAACTTGGTTCGGAAAATTGGTCAGCCCGCTTTTGGTGGTATTTTTGAGATCAAGATGGTTCTATGATCAAGTAAATATGTGAATTGAAGTGTGGTAACATTGAATTAATTTTATGGACTTCAATTGAAATCAATTGGAAGAGAATTGAATGGAATTGAAGAAATTAATGTACAAGATTTCATGCCTCAGCGGAAAATAAAATTAAACCTATTGGGATATTGTTGTGGGAGAAATTGAGATAGTGGAGTATGACATCACCAAGTGATGTCATGGTGTGGGGGCAAGAGTGGCTAGGATGTTGACAAGTGTAAGGTGGAGATTTGTTCTCCAAAAAGGTGACCCATCACCATCATCTTCAAGCTTGAGTCTTCTTGGAGTGGGAGAGAGAAGAAAGAGGGAAAAAGCTGTGCGAATTTGAACGAAGAGCTGCGTCCGTTTGACCGCCTGCTCGTCCACCCACACGCCCGTTGTCGGAGTCCGTTGCCGCCGTCGCCGCTCATCTACGCTTGCTTGCTACGCGACCGGCCAGCTCGCCACTTCGCCTTCGCTCGCCCACCGGCCCGCACGTAGCTCCGCCTCCGTCCGTCGCTGCTCTAAGTTGCCAGCCACCGTCGGAACCAACGAAGACTCGCCGGAGGTCTCGTCCAGCTCGTCGGAGACCCGTGCAAGCCACAGCTGCCGTCCGCCGGTCCTCCTCCGCTCGAGCCTCAGCCGGCTCGTTCGACTGTCCAACACTTCCGTTCATCT
This sequence comes from Eucalyptus viminalis, assembly GCA_014182385.1. Classification (NCBI taxonomy): domain Eukaryota; kingdom Viridiplantae; phylum Streptophyta; class Magnoliopsida; order Myrtales; family Myrtaceae; genus Eucalyptus; species Eucalyptus viminalis. The sequence continues at coordinate 34,573,817 of CM024534.1, read as the reverse complement.
GCTGCCATCGTTGCCAAGGCCACCGGGAGACTGTTGGAGCCTCTGCCAGCCACTGCCCGAGCTGCTGCCCCTCTCCTCCGCCCGTTTCGACCCAAACCAATGCCGACTCTGCCCTTCTTGGCCCCAAAACAGTAGTTGGAAAAATGGGTATTCCAGCTCGGTTTTAGCCCATTTTGGCCGGCTTCCCAACCCCGGAAGCTTGGCCTACTTTGAGGAAAGTTGTTCCCCTTGGCGTCCCCGTCGTTTTGGTCCAATCGGTTCATTAATCGGGTGAGTTTAGCTCACTAAACCTTGATTAGCGAGTTAATTATGCTTAGAGTGTTCTTAGTTTAAGCTAAGTAAACTTAGGTGGTTAGTTTAGTTTATTTAATTGTGAATTAGATTAAGAGGTTGGTTTAATTTAAAGTATGTTTAGTTAAGGTTAAATTGATGTTTATATTAGTATAATGGTGATTTGACATAAATGAATTACTTTTGGATTAAATAAATATTTCGAAATTGTTTAATAATTTAATAATATTTTATTATTCGAAATTATTAAAATATTATTATTTAATTAATTTTCGGAATAAATTGAATTATTTATTAAATTCCGAAAATTTTGTCAGGACCTTAAATTCTCAGAATTTTGCACTGATCGTTGCTGTGTATTCAGAATTTGAATTTGATGATTGGATATTGCAAATTGGGTGTTGATTGCGAAAAATATGGATTTTATTCAGAAAAATCCCGGGTGTCGAGTTTGGCACCGAAATTGGATTTTTAAGGATTACTATTATAATGGGAGCATTTGAGTGAAATGCAAAGTGTCCGGGGGTCAGTATTGAATTGTCGTGTGCTGGTTGAAAGACTCGGTCGCAGTAGTGGCTAGGCCAACTAGACCTTTATTCCTTGAGAAATGCCGTCAACATAGTGACGAGGCTCGGGTTGCAATAGAGGCTTGGCCAACTAGACCTATGCTCCTTCGAGAATGCCGTGGACGTACTGACAAAGCCGTGCCTCATGGGGGGAGGCGATGCCTAGCATTAATGTTAGTAGATAGCCGAACTGCGAGTAGGCTATGCCCTTGTGTGGCAGTGAATAACAATTGGAATGCATGTTGAGTATTGTTGATGTGTCGGATTATGGGATGAAATTGTGTCGCATGAAATGGGACGTGTTATAACGATTTAGTCTTATAATCAGGACCCTTGTGGTTGTCGGTTATATGAAAGCAAATGTGTTATGATTGTTTAAGTTCATATTACTGTATGTGGTTGGGTAATATGAACATGTGATTGAGTGATATAAATTGTGCTAACCTGCAGGAAGGAACTAAGGCGAGGTAAGTCCTCTATGTGGTGTGGCTAGGCCATCCTTGGGCATATTTTCTTTCTAATAGGGGTTTAGGTGGTCGAACTTGCTGAGACAATGTCTCATCCTGTTGTGGGCCAACATTTTTAGGTCCCTTGTGGATGGAGCAGCCAGATCGCTTTGGTTGGCCTTGAGGAGTTGCAGAGGTGAAGTCAGGAGGATTGGTGAACGTGTCCGACTTGTAGGTCATAGGACAGTCCCTTTCTAAGAGCCGGTCTTTTGTAGACTTTTGGCTGTAGGCCTTCGTTTGTAAGTCCGTTGATTTATGAAAGTGTATTGTTGTGAAATTGCTTTCTGCTTTTCTATCCCATATTTTATTGTCAGGGGTTTTATAATATGCTTCCACATGTGCATTAAAGAACTGATTGGGTCGACGACTTAACCTTGGAACGTCGCATTTGAATGACCATGGTGGGATGTTGGCGTGCTCGAGGTTTGGGGCGTGACAATAAGGCAGAGAGGTTCTTAAATGTTTTAAGACCAAATATCAGCGGACAATTGGTTCCCTTGAATTTGGAAGGTTACAATGAAATTTAAGAACGGGCCCAGCTGGTAGAGTAGGACTTGATAACCACAGGGAAAGCATAGGTAGGTCAGTCCCAACTTTTGCATAGGTTAGGTCCCTCTAGCTTCAGAAATAAGAAGAGACCTTATCAGGCAGGGCGACCCTCTTTTACAATGAATAAGAGAAACAAGAATGATGACCCGGCACGATCAAGGAACAACTAATCTTCAGGATGATGGTAACCTCAAAGCAACAATTGTCAAAACTGTTGTAGGGCACATGGGAATATGCCATGTCATTTTGCGAGGGCATGCTTTGGTTGTGGGCAATCGGGTCATCTTATTAATGACTGTCCACAAAAAAGAATGTAGCACCACCCACCTTAGTGACCTTATGGAGGCTTTGGATCTCAGAGCAACGATCAAAGGCCACCAGCCCAAGGGAGAGTTTGTGCAACTACAAAGGATAAGGCTGAAGCCTCTAAAATGGTCATTATAAGTATCATTTCCTTGTCCAACCATAGCACTTATGCTTTGTTCAATATGGGTCTACCCATTCTTTTGTATCTGACTAGTTTGTACTATTAAGTGAGATGGAGCCTAAACCATTAGAAGTACCTCTTATGGCATATGCATTTAGGGCACACTGACAAATTTTTTTTTAACAATTCTAAATAAAAGGAATTTGCTATGTGTTTATGTGGCTAAGATATTGAATGTGTGCAGGTGTTGTAATTTAAACAAATAGCGAAAGTGCAATTTGGTATGATTGTCAAGGAAACCATAGAGATTGTAGAGTTGATATACTTGAATGTTCACAAGTTATTGTCGTTTCCTTTGAGGAAAAGTGTCAAATTTATTCTATCAATTATGGATGACTATTCAAGGAGGACTTAAGTGTTTTTGCCAAGGCACAAGTTTTATGATGTTGTTAGTAGCATGAAGTTCTACTCAAAGCCATTTAATAAATTTTGAATGAAGATAGGCATAACAAGAGACCACACTAATGCTAGTGAACTACAATATATTACAGTTGATGAAGAGAATATTACAAGAGACAACCCCTTGAAACTTTCTAATGCCGATATGGGTAATAAATTCCTAGTGGATTCACTTAGTAGGACGAGCTACCTGGTGAATTAATCACCGTCAACTGCAATTAGATATTGGCTTCCCAATGAAGCGTGGTCAGGCAATGTTGGCTATTGTTCATAGAATATTTGGTTACCCATGTTATGTTCGAGCGAGTGATGATAAGCTTGATGGAAGTGCAAGCAAAGGCAAATTCCTAGGCTATGCACAAGATGAGTAAGGCTATTAGCTATGGTGTCTAGATTTGAATTCACATATTGTCAATAAAGAAGTTACATTTGACGAGTCTCATGTACTTCTGGGCTCGAGTGACTGTGATGGTGTTCATACGGATCTAGATGAAGTTTTGGTCAAGGTGGCGTTACAAATCAAAAAAATCCCGAGGGAGCGAATGATAGCACAGTAATTTACACGGATGATGCTCGTAGCGAAGTGGAATTTGTAGAGCCAACGGTGTATGTAGCTGTTGAGTTTGATAGTGTGTGTGTGTTTGATCTACTGACAAATGAAGATGCAATGGTGATTTTGCTTTATATGTGATTGAAGATGTAGTGTCAAATAATCCTTGTGGAGTAGTTAAAGGTGCCAGTAGTGTTGGTGTTTATATAACATCCGTGATTATAACAAAGTTCAAGCGCGGGTTGGATTTGGAAGATTGGTGTGGTGGTTGAGCTCATGAGGGGCTGTGGGAGAGTTAAAATGAAGTTCAGATTTTTGACAAAGCGATTGCAACTTAACTCAAACGGTGAGCCAAGGTAGAGATTGTTAAAAAAAAAAAAAAATCTTAAGTTTGAGCCTGATAATGAAATTTCCAATTGGCATTGGATTCCTAATTTGAGTAAGTTTCCTAAAAAGGGTTTTGATTTTGATCTAACTTTTGTCTATATAAGAAGTGAATCTTCTTTGTTAAAAGCATCCAAGTGACTTCTTCGTGAGCTACGATTTGAAGTAAACAAGAATGAGCTTTTGAGTGCTCAAGCCAATAAATCTTGTGGTAAGTTTTGTGTATTCCTTCATAAAATTAAGAGATAGTTTGTGATGAATTGTGAGGGCTAAACAATGTTATAGTTATTAGGTGCAAGTGATTTAACTAGCTGAGTGACTTGAGTGGTTGTAATCTCCATCACTTCCCTTGATGTATAGTGGAATCGTTTGTTACTTTTCTTGGGGACGTAGGTCACATTGACCGAACCACGTAAATCCGGTGTCAAATTTATTTCTTTGTTTTGTTTATTTTGTTATTTGATCACTTGTTTTTCGCAACACTTAGAACATGTCAGTGTATGTAATTAGTCATTGCCAGTATATTTTGGAGTAAGTAGATGTCATATGTAGAGCTCCCCCTAGTTTGGTTTGTGACATCTTCAAGCCCTCGCTAATTCCATTTGTGTTCTTGAACACCCGCTTACTTACATTCGCTATTTGTTTTTTCATATACATCAGGTTTTACGCTTATAGTAGCCTATAGTAAGAATCGCACGTGAAAAAAAGTTGGGTGGGAATAAATGCTGCTATGGTGTAGCTATTTTCTATCTACAAGGCTGTAGATCTTTATTACTGAACGCATGCGGAGCTGGACTCGGCTGTTCAGTCTCATGAGAAAGCCAGAAAAAGGTTTCACGAGATCCACCTTGAGATAGATAAAGGCCGATGAATTCGGATCTAGTCAAATTTTCCATGATACCGACAGAAAAATACGCCTTGCCTGCATTATTTTCTCTCTGGGGTTGGCGGGTCTAATAATGTCGCATTGTATCGCAGGACCATTAGCTCCCTAACTAATTCAAGTCCATTAAGAATCCCGATGAGCAGCATTTAATCTACTCACGAATTCGAACGGAAAAGAACAACTAGGAAGAAATACTAAAATTCCTCGAAATGTCCACCAGAACCGGGCGACGCGTTCTTTAGTTGAGGTTGAGATTATGTGCAAATATTTTATGTGAGACTCCGTATGCTACGAAGTGGAACGTATAATCTTCGGAGAGAAAGAGATTCTGCTCGGGCCATTCAATCCATTTTCTTTTTCAATTGGAGTGAGAACTGACAAAATTTGTCAAGTAAATCCATGTTTCAGACATCAGATTTTCTAAAACCAATCATGAACAAGTCTCTGATTAAGTTAACTGACATTTTTGGTGAAAGAATTGCATCCCACCAATCATTGTTTTTCCCTGGTATATTATTGTACTACAAGGAGACATGGCCGTTCAAGAAGAAAAAGACTTTAGGTTTCCTCTTAATGTCTATTTAACCGAATGCACATAAGGCCTCTCAGTCAAAGCTTCTACAGCACGTAACAACAACACAGGAACCAAGTCTTCTTCTTCTACTTCTCATCAATGGATACACGATGTATTTGTGAGCTTCAAACGCTCCGACGTGAGGAAGAACTTCATATCACACCTCTTCAAACTGCTGGAACAGAAGAAGATTCGCTACTTCCACGACCAAGACAAAGAACACGCTGGCAAGAATGTTGAGGACAAGATCTTCGGAGCAATCCACCATGCAAGGATCACCCTCGTCGTGTTCTCCGAGAACTATGCCAACTCCAAGTGGTGCTTGAATGAGCTGGTCGAGATCCTCAAATGCAAAAGCGGCCACAACTTTGTCCCATCCTTTGGATTCGCGCGGCTGAGATTAAGAGCCAAAGCAAATTGGAGAAAGCTCTCAAGAAGTTGGACGGAGAAGAGATAGATAATAAGCAGAAAGAATAAACGGATGCCCTAGCAACCAGTGATTCTTTCTCCGCGTCGAAGCTTAGTATCGCGATCTGTGATTTTCTTTCTTTGATGTTGTTCCTTTGGTTTGTCTGCTTTGCAGATGGAATTTGTGCATAATCGACAGAATTGGTTCCGACTTTCGTGAAAATTCTTCTTACCAATTTTTGAAAAATTATGAAAAATCGATGTGATTTTACATGTTAATTTTAAGATTTTGGATGTAAAACAGGAATAATTTCAAAAATTAATTCCACTTTTCATTTCAATTTAAATATGCATCTTGAGTTTTGAAAATCTATATTTTGCACTCCCCAATAGAATCCTCAAATTCAAAAGACTAATCTACCCTCAAACTCATCCAAGCCGCAAACCATTCCTCTCTCTCTCTCTCTCTCTCTCTCTCTCTCTTTCTTCCATCATGAGCTTCCACCACCGGCATCGATAGGTGCCAAGCCGCCACCAAATTCTACTGATCTCTTTATGCATCTCTGTCTCTCTCACTATGCTCACTGCGTCTCCCTCTTCTCAATCATGGTCGGCGTCAAGCTCGACTTGGATTTGTAGACTCATATCTGAGTTGTGCTCGACAGATCTAAGTCAAACTCAACGCCGACGGAGCACAACAGGGTGTGGCTCAGCTGGGGAGGTGGTTGGCGGTGGGTGGCGGTGGGTGGCGATGGTGCGGTGTGCGTCGGTGACATCAGGAGGGGAGGAATTGAGCAGTGGGTGGATATATGGATTAGGGTTTTAGGCAAGTGACTTTCATCGTGAGTGAATTTGAAATGGTGAAAGGTGCAAAATTGGAAGGAAAATAAGAAATTCGTAGATAGGACAAGATGTTAGATGCCATTGGGATGCTAATTATAGATTTGCAAAACTCAAATGTGCAAATTGATACGAAGTTGAAATGTGAATATGCTTTTGACATATTCACCGTAAAAATTAAGAAAGCCAAAGCAAAAAGGCCGTGTTAAATATCCCCTAGGTTTGTTGCGTGCATTGTTAAAAAATTGGGGAACAAAAATGAAAACTATAAAGTGAGAGAAATGCAAACAAAATAGATACTAGATTTGAGGAATTCAACGGTGTGAGGAAAGTTGAGGTAATGCACGACGACTATATCGGGTACATTAATATTAAGTACTGTTGAAAATATGTCTCGATTTGAGCCCGTTGAATGAGAATGCGTGAACTCAACCACGTGCGAGTCAAAGTAGCGCATGTGAATTGGCCGAAATTGTCAGAAGATCGCATGCGGATCTATGAGCCGAAAGCGTGAAGAATGAAGAGAGCGTGCAGCTGCGAGAGGGGAAGACCATTATTTTATTCTAACTCTTAATTGCATGCACATGGACGTGCATGCATGGTGAATGGACGTGGAAGACTAAAGCCAATTGTGGGCTTGTTTTGTCTTCTTTCTTTAACTCCTTGCTTCTTTCCTTTCTTATTTTATTCATCTGCAGACAACCAAAGGAAAGAAAGGATAAAAAATTACTTGAAGGAGTTCAACGTCGTGGAGATGGTCTTGAAAGACGGCGGCCATCCTTCTTTTGCGCTTAGATTATGGGCGCAAGTTTTCTGCCTTATTAAATGCGTCCCATGCATGCATGCATGCCCGTGAATTTTGGTGGGCGTCAGTGCTAATTGCGAGCGCCAAATGAGTTTCACATTTTCTATCTTACTTTGTCCTTAAAAGGCAGAGGAGCGAAGGAGAAGATGGCGCCGCGCTGAATTATTTCGGTGGCTGAGAGAGCTGAAGAGAGAAGTCGTGAGGCTTCAGAAGCTCTCGGCAGAGAGAGATTTTCTCGTTGAAATTACATCCGAGTGTTTTAGCCAGTTAAATTCTTGTGAGTAGAATTTGAATAATTCCTTGAGTGAGGTTTCACCAGGAATTGTGAGGGGCTAAACACTGTGTGAGTTATTTGGGTGTAATTTGGGGTTGGGAAACACTGAGAGTGTGTTTGAATGCTCGAGTGATTGTAATCTCCGGTGTATCGCTTGTTTCTATAGTGGAATTCCGTGCTGCTCTCCCCGTGGACGTAGGTTCCGATATTCAGACCGAACCACGTAAATCCGGTGTCCGATTTCCTTTCCTTCATTCCTACTATTTTATCCAATTCGCTTGGTCCGTATTTCCGCATGCGCAACAAGTACAATGTTGGTGGTGGACGAAGTCTCTCATTTGAGCACGGTGACGTCAATGGAGGAAAATACCCCAAGCTAGGCAAGGTTTTTTAATTTTTTAAATTTTTTTCCTTTCATATTCGTTGTCATTTACTTACTCATGTCCTATGGATTGAGACGATGCCCATATATATCCAGTCACGTGATTTAGTAAATTAAACTCAACAAATAGGCCTTGTTTACACCACTCATCCAACTTTTAGGAGATATCTTTGAGATTGCGCATGTTACATTGAAACATCCACGAGTATTTAATATCAATCTCTAGTTATGCACAAGAGGATGGTGCTATCATTCAGTCGGTCACATTTTACGGTGATAGAAGAAGTTATGGTCCCTGTGGCAAGGAGACGGGGAAGTACTTTTGGTATCCATCGACCGGAAGCAAAATCATTGGCTTTTACGGAAGATGCAGCAACAAGCTTAATGTCATAGGAGTGTATGCGCAGCCCATACCGCGTCTGTATCCCTTCAAAACCCTTGGACCCTTTGGAGGCTTTGGTGGGGCTTCATGGGACGATGGAGTGCATACTGATGTGAGAGGATTTCATATCATTGCAAGCGACGTAATTCACTCAATCAGGACTGCATACGATAACTATGGCTCCTTGGTTGAAGGCTCTCGACATGGTGGAGAAGACAGGTCTCAAGGCATTTGGGTTAGTCCATATCTCAATGCTCTCTTTGTCCTTTTTCTCTTTCGTCTCTTTCTTGTCTGCGAGTCGTTCACGTATACATGTTGCTTTTCATAATGTTCGAAGCTTCATGTAGCACAGTTTCTTTTGATCGAAGACTGAGGCACTTATTTTGGCATCCTATATCTAGAATTTAAGGTTCAAACCTTCCTCTGTTTTCACAAGTAAAACATGTTCCTATTTACAATTATTGCAGGTCAATCTGGATATTCCCAAGGAGCGTCTAATTTCGATGTCCAGTTTCGCGAAGGAAATGGAAACTGTCCTGACACTACCATCCATGACCTGAAAATATTTACCATGAAGTCCACTGATGGGCCGTACGCATGGACGGAAAAGTTAGAGAATGTTCGTGGAATGTCAACGAGTTTTAGAGGTACGGACACCTAGAGTGCTAAAACTTGGCACGGGGGACACTTAAATGTCAAAAGTTAGAAAAGTGACACTTAAATGGCAAAATTAAAACAAAATGGATCACTTAAGTGCTTTGGCTAAAATGCGACGTGACGATTTTCCGGTGAGGTAAGTGCAAAACGATGTCGTTTTGCATGCCGATGTAGCTAAAATATGCTAAAACGACGTTGTCTTGTCTTTGATGTGGTAAAAATTTAATATAAAAATTAATTAAATTAAATTCAAAACTAAATTTATTAAAAACATTTAAAAATACAAATTCAAATATTAAAAGAAAGGGGGAGGGAGATAGCTGAGCTCTCACCGTCGGGAAGGGCCAGCGACGGGGAGAAGGCGGTGAGGGCTTGCGGGCCCTTGTTGCTGGTCGGCCAGGGGGCCGGCGACCCCGGCCGACCCTCCCCCTCCGTAACCAGCCCATCCCGGCGACAGCGGGGAGGCGACGAGGGCCCGCGAGCCCTCGCCCAGCTCCGATGAGAGCTTGCGGTCCCTCGCCGCCGGTCGGCTGGAGGCCGGCGACCCCGGCCGACCCTCCCCCTCCGTAGTTGGCCCTTCCCGGCAACAGTGGGGAGGCGACAAGGGCCTGCGAGCCCTCGTCGCCGGTTGGCCGGGGGTTGGCGACCCTGGCCGACGCTCCCCCCATCGTCACCAACCCTTCTCGGGGACGGCGGGGAGGGCTTAGCCCTCAGCTGCTACCTCCTCTCCCACACCTTTTTTTATTTAATATTTAATATTATTTTATTAAAATAATAATTATTATTTATTTTTATAATTTAATTAAAATAATTTTTATATCAACATTTGAATCCGCTTAAAAACGATGTCATTTTTTCTTTTGTTTGTTGAGTCAGAATTCCGATGAGCCATGTAGACGAAAAAATAATAAAAAATTGTCACATAGTATTTCCGGTGGGATTCATCGATGTCTCACTTTAAAAAAAAAAAATGTTACTTTTCTAACTTTTGACACTTAAGTGTTCCTCCGTGCCAAATTTTGACACTTAGGTTGTACTTTGTCACACGAGTTTTATTATCCCTTTGGAAGCAAATAGTGGCAAGATCGTTGGCTTTTGCGGAAGGGCGGGATCACATCTTAATTCTATTGGTGCGCGTTTGGAATCATATTAAGATTGAAAACCCCCTCCCCCTCACCCAAGCATTTTTTTTCTCTCCTCTTTGGCTTGTGTTTTCAAGAATGTTCTTCTTTGTTTCTCTTTTGAGGTGACGATGAAACAACTCCTCTTTTCTAGCCATGCTCATATCAATTTTTGCCTAATTTGATGATTAACTATGAGATGCACCGACTCGTAAAAGAGAGGAAAATGTGCAACGTCTCAACCACGACATAACCCTTGGATTTTTTATAGATCCGAAAAATGAAACGGCACTCCATCGTTCACGTTGGCTCATGAATTGGGAGTGAGGTTGTTAAGAGAATTAATTTTAACTATATATATAATTAACCGATTGTCAACACTAGCTTGAAATAAAATGAGCGGAAATTTTAAGAAAAGTACCCTTCGTAAGGAGAACAATTAATCCCTTGCACATCATAGTCATATGTGTCAACCTTAGCAGCAATCTTAAATAAGTTATAATTGTAATTTTTTTTATATAGATATAGACAAACCCAACTTGGTCGATATTTGATTCTTGTTTTTCACGATCAAATTTTCGGATGAACCACCTAGGGTTTGGCTAATGGATTACTAAGCTTAAACTTACATCGGGCTCTCCAAAGCCTATACTAATTCGTGACTTAAATTCAAGTTCTTAACATGCAATTGATATTTTCAATTAAGAGCCGCCACTAATCTATTTTTGGTGGGTCGATTAGAAACTCAAGTAAAGTAACGGGAGATTTACTTTACTCCTACGAACCAGAGATTGTGAGTTTAGGGACTTGATTACGTTAGATTTATCTAATGCCCTTTAGGTACATTTCTTTTTTATTTTAAAAAAATGTTTGACGAGCAGCTTGAATAGATTTTAATTTACCTCACTAACATGTGAGGTGATCATGCAGGTGCGCAAACCACCAATTTAACACCCAGATAAAGCAGTGAATAAATTGCAAGACTTACCTCATAGCAATGAATGCACCTGCGATGTTAAATCAAAATTCACATCGATAATTCTAGATATGATTTCTAATTAACACGAAATTTCTTTTTTTTTTCTTTTTGTTTTAATGAGAATCATGCTTTATGCAATAAAATGTTACTAATCTAACATGAAATGATATGACATGGCAATATGACCTAAACTATATGACATAAATAAGCATGAAGTCTATCCTGAAGCATGAAATGGATTTATTCTATAAAAAAAAATTGTGTTTCCCATGAAATTCGAAATTAAAGAAATGCAACAAGTAAATATGCAATCTAAATTAACAAAATGACCTAATTCTAATGACGAGCAAATTCTAACTAAATGAACCTAGCAACAATCATTAGATGACGGGCATTTCATGAACCTAATCCTACATGACATGCATATGATTTTTTTCTGTATTTTTTTAATGAAAATTCGTAATTAAAATCACTAAAAATAAAAATCTAAATAAAGGGAAATATTATCTATTCTAGATACCTTCTAAACATGCATTTAAAAAAAAAAAAAAAACTAACCTATCATGCAATCAATTATAATCTACATGGAATGCAAATGCAATTTTTTTTTGTATTTTCGGGATAAACAAAACAATTAAGAGATAAACATCAAATCAACCATGGTCATCAAATATATTATCCATCATTCGAATTTCAATTCAAACTTGATTATTTCGCTAATAAAATCGATAAATTAATCTTAAGCCTTAAAGATTAAGATATCAATTTTATTCTCGTATGATTAATTATTTCATCTAAAGCCTTATAGATGGAATAAAAATTCATGTGAGGTTGCAAATCGAGGCGGTACATCGGGAATTTCAACCATGCAACAAGAAATATTTCAAATAAAGGGACAAAATGTCAAAATTAAAACAAGATAAAATAAATCTACCTAATAAAATAAAATAAATCTCTACCTAAATTTTGAATTTTTTTTCAAAAATTCAATCGGTAGAAGGGACCATGATTGAGGCTCGGCGCGGCATGGCTCAAGGGCGGTGACTGTGGTAATGGATCACGGTGCCCGATTGACCTCCTCATGAACAAGATTGTGGCGAGGGATGGCGGTAGTGCACGGATGGTGGGCTTTCGCGACTGCAACTCGGATCACACACGACAAAGGTTCGTGCTTGGCCAGGGGTCACGATTCGCAGTGGTGATGGCAAATCAGCTTTTGCTGGGGTTCCCTGTGTTGCTCACAATGGACAGGTATTCACCGGGAGCAATACTCGATTGCTCACGACGATGGCAGACAAGTGTCCGATGAGGCAAAACACGTCAAGGGTTAGACACCGATCCTCACCAGGAACATCAGGCGATCTTGAGGCTGGACATGTACACCTGGTGGTGGCTGGGCAGAGTATAAACGTGGCCGCGGGGAATTAGTGATCGTCAACGATCAGCCCGCCGGTTGCAGGGATTGTTGGCGTCTTCGCGAGCTATTGTCGCTGAGAGTTGTTGGTTGTGCGCGGCAAGGTGCAAACAATAGCTGCGGCCTTCATAAACTTCGGCAAATAACACCGAGCAGTTGCTGGAAATCGGAAACTTGCTGGTCTTGACTAGAGTAGTGCTGCTGGAACAACGAATTGGAGATGTTGTATGTGCCGGTAAACCATCGAATTGTCAAAACATCAACCGCCCGTCAGGCTAATTTGCAGATTACTTCCAAATTTGAATCAACGGACAGATCACGGATGTTGGTGGTGACCGAGGTGTGATGACTCGGTGGTTCATGATGGTGTGGCGGCCATGCAATGGGATGGCTTGGATAACGTCTCACCAAGGAGATTCTCGGCCAAGCAAAGAGAGGGAGCAAAGAGGGTCAGCGAGATTTGGCCGTGACCACTCCTTCTTGCTTCTCTCTCTATTTCTCACGTGTCTCTCAATGTGGCCGTATGTGTATTATGCGAAGCTCACCCAATGTGGCCTTTTTTCTCCTCTCTCTCTATAGTTTCTTTGATCTCGCAATAGCAATGTGTTTCTACTGTGTGGCAGGGATTGTTGGCGTCTTCGCGAGCTATTGTCGCTGAGAGTTGTTGGTTGTGCGCGGCAAGGTGCAAACAATAGCTGCGGCCTTCATAAACTTCGGCAAATAACACCGAGCAGTTGCTGGAAATCGGAAACTTGCTGGTCTTGACTAGAGTAGTGCTGCTGGAACAACGAATTGGAGATGTTGTATGTGCCGGTAAACCATCGAATTGTCAAAACATCAACCGCCCGTCAGGCTAATTTGCAGATTACTTCCAAATTTGAATCAACGGACAGATCACGGATGTTGGTGGTGACCGAGGTGTGATGACTCGGTGGTTCATGATGGTGTGGCGGCCATGCAATGGGATGGCTTGGATAACGTCTCACCAAGGAGATTCTCGGCCAAGCAAAGAGAGGGAGCAAAGAGGGTCAGCGAGATTTGGCCGTGACCACTCCTTCTTGCTTCTCTCTCTATTTCTCACGTGTCTCTCAATGTGGCCGTATGTGTATTATGCGAAGCTCACCCAATGTGGCCTTTTTTCTCCTCTCTCTCTATAGTTTCTTTGATCTCGCAATAGCAATGTGTTTCTACTGTGTGGCAGGGATTGTTGGCGTCTTCGCGAGCTATTGTCGCTGAGAGTTGTTGGTTGTGCGCGGCAAGGTGCAAACAATAGCTGCGGCCTTCATAAACTTCGGCAAATAACACCGAGCAGTTGCTGGAAATCGGAAACTTGCTGGTCTTGACTAGAGTAGTGCTGCTGGAACAACGAATTGGAGATGTTGTATGTGCCGGTAAACCATCGAATTGTCAAAACATCAACCGCCCGTCAGGCTAATTTGCAGATTACTTCCAAATTTGAATCAACGGACAGATCACGGATGTTGGTGGTGACCGAGGTGTGATGACTCGGTGGTTCATGATGGTGTGGCGGCCATGCAATGGGATGGCTTGGATAACGTCTCACCAAGGAGATTCTCGGCCAAGCAAAGAGAGGGAGCAAAGAGGGTCAGCGAGATTTGGCCGTGACCACTCCTTCTTGCTTCTCTCTCTATTTCTCACGTGTCTCTCAATGTGGCCGTATGTGTATTATGCGAAGCTCACCCAATGTGGCCTTTTTTCTCCTCTCTCTCTATAGTTTCTTTGATCTCGCAATAGCAATGTGTTTCTACTGTGTGGCAGGGATTGTTGGCGTCTTCGCGAGCTATTGTCGCTGAGAGTTGTTGGTTGTGCGCGGCAAGGTGCAAACAATAGCTGCGGCCTTCATAAACTTCGGCAAATAACACCGAGCAGTTGCTGGAAATCGGAAACTTGCTGGTCTTGACTAGAGTAGTGCTGCTGGAACAACGAATTGGAGATGTTGTATGTGCCGGTAAACCATCGAATTGTCAAAACATCAACCGCCCGTCAGGCTAATTTGCAGATTACTTCCAAATTTGAATCAACGGACAGATCACGGATGTTGGTGGTGACCGAGGTGTGATGACTCGGTGGTTCATGATGGTGTGGCGGCCATGCAATGGGATGGCTTGGATAACGTCTCACCAAGGAGATTCTCGGCCAAGCAAAGAGAGGGAGCAAAGAGGGTCAGCGAGATTTGGCCGTGACCACTCCTTCTTGCTTCTCTCTCTATTTCTCACGTGTCTCTCAATGTGGCCGTATGTGTATTATGCGAAGCTCACCCAATGTGGCCTTTTTTCTCCTCTCTCTCTATAGTTTCTTTGATCTCGCAATAGCAATGTGTTTCTACTGTGTGGCCGTATGTATCAATAGGTGTGCCCCCCCCCGCCCTTCAGCGTGATTAAGAAACCCCTTTTATAGGGAAAAACGTAATCTTTGTGGAATATTTCATCTCTTTTTCAATATGCACGAAGATCGTCTATAACCTCTTGAACGTAATATTCCTTTGCAAAAATGAATATTATCCATCGATTTTCAAAATTACAATAGGATTTCTTCAAATTTAAAACCTTACAAAGATGAGTCTATAATATCTCCCCGAGATACGAGCTTGGCATTTGCCTTCGTGAACTTAGTCCCACTGTCAATTTAAAACTCCGAACCACCGATTCGAATCCATCTATCATCGGTCCAATAAATAAATGTAAAAAATGCAAATGTAATAATAAAATGCACCTAAAGTTATATACCATGCAATTAATTAATTAATTTTTTTGTAGGGGTTAAAATTAATCCATGATTTTTTTAATGTGATAAATGACTAAATGAGTCACTAAAATTAGGTGTCAACAGCTGCCCCTCTTTGAAGGTGAGCTCTTAGAGGTTGCCTTCAAAAATAAATTGAGACATAAATTTTGACCATGCATATGCAGTAAATAGTTTTTTCCACGGAAAATGAATCCCGTTTTAAAATGCAATTTATATGCAAATGCATGATGCGAAAGGAAAGAACGTACCTACAGTTACTTACCAATCAGTACGGCAGAGCATCTTGAGGTACATGATAAATCCTCATTTACTCCACAAGTACCCAGTTTCACTCAGGTTCCCTAAAGAGTCTATCGGCAATAAATTAAAACATTCAAACTGAGAAAACATTCACATCCGTGAGTGAAATGTTCAACGAAAGAATTAAGACATCCAGATCCAGACCGAGATGTCAAGATTTTGTACTCGAAATACCTAGATCCAGACAAGGTATAACGAGAAAGATCGAAAAACATTTACTTCCGTAGTGAAATGTTCAACGAAAAGAATTAAGACATCCAGAGCCGACTAAGATGTCAAGATTTTGGAAGTCGAAATACCTAAATCCAGAATAAGGTATATTGAGAAAGATCGAAAAACATTCACGCAAGAGTGAAATGTTTAGATGAAAATAATTAAGACATCTAGATCCAGACTGAGATGTGAAAATTTTGGAATGCAATTTGTATGGAAATGCTAATGCAAACAATAAAGGAACCTACCTAGAAGAACTTACCTTCAAGGAGGGTAGAATGATTCAAGATAGTTGGTGTTACACGTCCAAGACTCGTACCTTTCTACGGTCGCACAGAATAGTAACAAGGCTTTGTAAGGAATTTGCTTTCCCATAACCTGTACCTTTCTATAGTCGTCCAGTATGGCAGTGTTTGGTTGTCTAGGACCTGAACCTTTCTTTAGTCGCCTTGACGAAAAAAAATGATTTTCCAAGACCCGTATCTTTCTATGGTCGCCTGAATGAGAAACAGATGTTGTCTAGGACTCGTATCATTCTACGGTCGCCTAAATGGGGATTCACTTTCCAGGACCCGTACCTTTCTATGATCGCATGAATAGGAAATCACTTTCCAGGACCCGTACCTTTCTACGGTTGCCTGAATGGGGAATAGCTTTTCCAGGACCCGTACCTTTCTATAGTCGCATGTTAAAGCAACAAATATTGTCTAGGATCCATACCTTTCTACGGTCGCCTAAACGAAGATTCACTTTCTAGGACTCGTACCTTTCTACGGTCGTCTAAATGGGGAAATTGCTTGGCTAGGACCCGAACCTTTCTTCGGTCGCCTAGCATTGTAGCATGAATCATATGACTAGGACTCGACCCTTTCTTCGGTTGCCTTAATCATACTGAATCTGGAGAAAAATATTTGGGGACAACTCTACCAAGTTGAGTGTTGGTGCACTTGAGAGAGAATACCTCCTAAGCATGCCGATTTGATAGGGGGACTCTGGGCTACAGAAGCACGCCACGTCAGGAACTCCGGGCTACGAGAGCACGCCATGGCAATTAAAAGGGACATCGGGCTATGGAAGCACGCCAAGTCGATGAAAATGACTCTAGGCTACAAAAGCACACCAAGTCAGGACTTCTGGGCTACGGAAGCACGCCGGGTCTATTAAAAGGGACATTGGGCTACGGAAGCACACCGAGTCAATGAAAAGAACTCTAGGCTATAGAAGCACGCCAAGTCAATATAAAGGAACTTCAGGTTACGAAAGCACGCCGGGTCTATATAAAGGAACTCCGGGTTATAGAAGCACGCCAAGTCAATATAAAGGAACTCCGGGTTACGAAAGCACGCCAAGTCAATATAAAGGAACTCCGGGTTATAGAAGCACGCCAAGTCAAGAACCCTGCAAAATGAGAAAGAAATAATCTTGCTTGCACTTCTTCGAGCGTTGCTTAAGACATGTGAACCCCTACGTTAATTCAAGTGCTCTAATCAGAAGAGACTTTTCAAGGGACGTAACATAAGCTGGGTTCATGGGTTGAGAAAGGAAATGATCATTAGGCTCAAAATGTTTGTAAAGGGTGAGAGTTGATGAACATCTAGGCATTGTCGCAAGTCTTCTCCTTCACCATGGATTGTTTTGACAATGTGCTCCACTAACTGTAAAAGCTCGGTATTTGTGTTCTTTGAATGCTACTCCATGAGGAAAGTAAACTTTTTATAATTAATAGTCACCTCTCTTGACTTTTTTTTTTTCATTTTCATCTATGGACATCGGCCTTACTTTTACCAGGCACATCGCTTTTTCATGCCTCTAATTCTCATTCATTTTTTCTTCACTTCTTTTTCATGGACATTGGCCTTGCTTTTTTACTAGGCACGCTACTTTTTCATGCCCATTGGTTCTATTTTGAATGACCATATGATGCTTTTAACATTTGGACCTTTGGGAAGTCTTCGTCTTCTGTCAGCACTCCAGACCATACTGTTTGAACAATTGTTTTTTGACTTGCCCCAGTGTGGGGATGATCACCAATTGGGTTTAAAGAAATGAAATCGCAGGCTCAATTGGGCTATGCAAAGGATATAAATATGTAGGATAGAGAAAGAAATGTTCTTCGTCATCCTAAGGCACTTAAATTACCACATGAATTCAATGTAATAGCACGACTTGAAGATTGATGCAAGTGAGAGCAAGAAAATTTCTTTTCATTTTCCTCACCTCATGATGCCATCTTACCTCCCATTTGCCCAGATGTGGGGCAATTCTTGACAGGGGTAATTTGAAAGAATTTCCACAAGTGTATAAGGCTCAAAGAAGTTAAGCAATGGATCACCTGTAGTGTTTGAGATAGAGAAATGAATTGCCCCTCATCATTTTGGTCATCGTACCTTTTGCAAGAGAACTCTTTTCCTTAAGGGTATGAACTTTCCTACACTCATCTCACAAGTGTATAGGTAGGGGATTGTGTATAGGATAAGGCTTGCCTTTCATCATCTTGACACGTCTCATTCAACATGCTCAATCCATTGAATTGTCCATCTTGACAAATTTCCACATGAAATTGGTAAGTTAAATAGGTAAATCTCTATGGA
The DNA here is from genome assembly GCA_014182385.1 of Eucalyptus viminalis. Lineage (NCBI taxonomy): Eukaryota > Viridiplantae > Streptophyta > Magnoliopsida > Myrtales > Myrtaceae > Eucalyptus > Eucalyptus viminalis. Next base: position 34,555,493 of record CM024534.1, on the reverse strand, counting down.
AATTCTCTTTTCAAAAGAGTCTAGCAACTTTAAACATGAAAAGCTTTTGTGACTTCAAAATAGACAATTTACCACATTCAAAACATGATTTTAAGCATATTCAGGGGATTGCCCGATAAAGAGACTGCCTCCTTGGATTGCCCCTATCAATCAAGATTGAAAATCCGGTCTTGGATGTGATGAATACTTCACTCTTGCTTTTGCCACCACACAAAACAACGTGCATTAATAGGATACTAAGTAAATGCACATGGAATATCCATTTTGGTTTGAGTGGAGATTTTGTCTTAGTCGGGTCACTACCAAAATCTGTCATGTCCCCAATTTGTCATCTGCAAGGAAAAGAACAGAGTATCATTTCCCAAAATTAATTATGTTCAAGGACGAGACGTACTTCTCCCACCAGAGAATGATGGTCCTCTTTTACTTGCCCATCATTTTCTAATTAATGTGCAAGAATGAAAATTCCATCAAGCATGGAATGTTGGCTCTTCAAGATGGATATTTCAAGTGGTATCAAGATGTGACCCATATTAACTTTTTAGAACTGTGTTCTCAATCTTGTTGAGCAACAGTTGAGCCAATTGATCTATCATTGCAACCCGATGCGCCTTTTCCAGATGCTTCCTCATCAAGCGAAGAAAATAATGTTCATGAATCATGTGTGCTTGAGTTCTTCACCCTCCTTGGTCTTATGATGCGAACCCTCCAGGTCAGATATTCTTCCTTCTAGATATGTCACTAGTCTTTTCATGATGGCATAAAATTCCACTACCTCAAGAAAATGCGATGGTTCAAAAGTCTCTTGGCTTTCTTATTCAGGTCGCAATTTCTTACTCATTTTGATCTGCCCTTTTAGCTCTTGACCGTGTATGGATGGGTGAGTGGGATCGCTCCGTAATCACCTAATTCAAATGAACGGGAACATGTAATGTGACATCCTGATTTTCCAATTCTGTTTTTAATAAAATGAGACGAGCATTTCATCTTCGCACATATAGCTCTTTATCCCTGAGTCGGCTACTCATGTGAAAACTAGTTTATCAGGTGAAGCCGGTAAGAGATTCTAATGCATCAGACTCGAGAATTTGACTAGGAAGCAACCTTTCAACCGAGCTAATTTGCAAGGGTCATTACGGCACAGTTAAAAATCGATTAGAGATCGGAGATAAGTTAACTCGACCAAGGCATGTGATCAAGTGTGGGTGATTCCACTAGATCGCACAATTCTTGTCGATCGACACTGGACCGGCTTTTCTGTTGATTGGGTACCCTGTATCCGTATTTGAAATCTTGAGATTACCTCGATAATCGAGAGTCGTCAATATGTCAAAGATGTACATTGTGGCTTGAATTGATCAACCACAGGTCAAATGCATGAAAATTTCTAAAAGCTACCCGGTAGATCAGAACACGCTAGTATCGTGTCGGAGTGAAATTAATCGTGAAATTGAGATCGAATTCAGAAATTGGAAGTCATGTTGTGTCACAAATCTTATTAGGAACATTAGATTAATTTATGGACTTCAATTTGGCTCAATTGGAAGTGGATTGAATGGAATTGAAGAATGTGATGTACAAAGTTTAAAAATTCATATGCCATGGCAGAGAAAGAAATTGCACCCATTGGAAGATGTTGTGGAGGATTTGAATTAGTGGAATGTGATGTCATGGGGCCAAAGTGAAGAGGCTCTTGACAAGTGTAGGGTGTGGATTGGCCCTCAAAAAGTGCCTATCAATATCATCTTCAACCTTTGGCTTCTTGGAACTAGAGAGGAGAGAGAGACCGACGGAGACCAACCCCGACGCCCCCTTTGTTCGCCCCATCGCCTGCTCGATGCCGCCGCTCATCGCCATTGCCATCACCGCCATTCGCACGCGTCACCCGCGCACCTGCTCGCCACTCAACGCCGCCCTCGTCCGTGCACCAGCTAGCCGTCGTCCCTCCTTCATTCGTTGCTGCTCACCTATTCGCCGCTCGCACGTCACTGAGAGCCTTGCCGGAGCCACTGGTCACCACACAAACAGCAACCGTCCCTCTCTGCTGATCCTACGCCCAACCGACACCGGATCCGCCCTTCTCGGCCCCAAAACAGTAGTCGATTTTGGTGGGTTTCACAGGTTGGTTTTGGCCCGTTTTGGCCTGCTCCCCGACCTCGGATGTTTCGCCCGCCTTGAGGAAAGTCGATCCCCACGATGTCCCCGTCGTTTTGGTCCGATCGGTTTGTTAATCGGGTGAGTTTAACTCACTAAACCTTGATTAGTGAGTTAATTATGCTTATGGAGGTTTAGTTTATGTTAAGTGTTGTTAGGTGGTTAGTTTAATTTATTTAAATGTAAATTAGATTAAGGGTATGATTAATTTAAAATAGGTTTAATTTAGGCTAAGTAGGTTTATATTAGAATAAGCCTTGATTTGACTTTAATGAAGTATTTTTTTAAATTAAATAAATATTTCGAAATTATTTAATATTTTAATAATATATTATTTTCCGAAATTATTAAAATATTATTATTTAATTATTTTTCGGAATAAATTTAATTATTTAATAAATTTCGAAAATTATTTCGGGCCCTTAATTTCTCAAAATTTCACACCGATCACAACAAAGTGTGGTCAGTTTGTGCTAATTGTTTGTTAAATTGAGAAATTGAGTGATTGATGATTGTGGTTATTTATTCCAAAAGTGTGTAATTGAGTGAATTGACGTTTATGTGGGGATTCATCCCAAAATGTTTTAGTGTCGGTATTCGATTGGAATTTTGATCGTGAAAGGTTGTGAGTGGATCTAGAAACCGTCGAAGTATGGCTGTGCCTTTGGGCCGCGATATACCACCAAATTGCTGGAGAAAACTTCCTTGTGTGTTTTGAAGCCGACAAAACATTTCCATCGGTCTAGTCGAAGACTTGCAGACTCTTTAGTCAAAGTCTGAAGACCGCCGGACCGCCAGACTCAAGATTCAAAGTCTATCCTCATTGACAGTTTCTAGACTGTCGAAGAAGACTTATCCAGAACTGAGTATTTCATTAAGGATTTGATTCTATCGACTGATGAAGATCTCTCGGCTGAATATAGCATCTTGGAATTTATTATTCGTTTTGATTCGGGTAATTTAGATCCGTTGATTGGCGAAGTATACTTGGAAGGTTCTACTTATGGAAATCTAGATCCTGATTGTATGGGCGAGCAGGATTGGTAGGCTATCGTCATATTCCTTAAATAACTCGAAATTTCCCTAATTGATTCTGTCTAACGGGTAGATTAGTAGAGCTCCTTTGGTAAGTGACAATGGGTATGAAAGCATGGAGGAGTATATAAGGAAGACATTCCGGTTATTCGAGTGTGTGCGCAATAGAGAAATTCCAAAATCTGAAGCTCTTTGTTCTTTGTCAATTCAATTGTTGAGCAAAAACTTGTACTTAAAAGAGAGTTTATACTTCTGTGAGACCTTGAGAAAGTGTAGCAAAGTCTCTACACTGTGGAATCGAGGAAAAGCTATACTATAACAACTCTTTTGATTCTTAGTGAAATCTAGCCGGTGGGCTGTCAGTGCGGAAGAGTGGACGTAGGCTTGGATTAAGCCGAACCACTATAAACCTTGTGTTCTTATTATCTTCCTTAAGCTCTTTTACTTTGATCGTAACTCTATTTGATTATTATAGTCTAATTTCCTTTTCATAATTTATTACTAAACAGAGTTGGTTTAAAAGCAAAATTATATACTTTACTCTGCAAAATTTGTTTTCGCACCTATTCACCCCCTCTAGGTGCTCATACTAGCTTTTACAATTGGTATCAGAGCATGTGTACTAATTTAAGTTGAAATGTTTTTACTTTAGAGTTAACGATCCATGGTTAGTATGTTGGCTCCAGGTCTGGTTGAAGGGCAAAGCAACACCAGACCACCCTATTTTGATGGAAAGGAATACAACATATGGAAAAACAAGATGAAGGCATTCCTAAGATCAAAAGATCCTCTGGAATGGGACGTGGTAGACAAAGGAATCATTCCTAAAGCTGCAACAGTCTCAGAAAGGGGAAAAGAAGCTGTTAAGTCTAGTAAAATGACTCAAGAAGAGATAGCCAAGAGACAAGCTCTTGATGCAAAAGTAATTTATTCTTTATATTGCGCATTATATCCTACTGAATATAACAAAATATCTTCTTGTGAAACAACTAAAGAAGTTTGGGATAGATTGCACATCACCTATGAAGGAACCGATTGAGTGAAAGAAACCAGAATCAATATTTTGCTCGGTCAATATGAAGCATTCAAGATGAAACCAGGAGAATCTATCACTGACATGTTTAGTCGTTTTACAGAAATCGTGAATGGTCTTGAGTATCAAGGTCAACCAATCTCTTGAACCCATGAAGGTTAACAAGTTACTGCGTGGACTTTCCAAAGATTGGAATCACATAAAGACCTCAATAAGGGAGACACAAAGAATCATGCCACTCTCTATTGATGAATTGGTTGGCACTCTTCAATCTTATGAAGTGGAGCAAATCAACGAAGATGAAGATCTCAAAGGTAAGAAATCCATTGCATTAAAATCTAATGATGATTCTGATGTCACAAATTCTAAAGACGATATGGACGATGAAGAGCTTGCTCTCATGATAAAAAGGTTTAGAAAACTGAATAGAAAGGGAAGAAGATTCTATTCGAAGAAAAAAATTCTTAAAAGCTACAAAATAAATCAGCTGAGGATGATGAATCCAACAATGATGTAATCTGCTTTGAACGCAAGAAAAATGGACACATCAAACCCAACTGTCCCCTGTTGAAGAGAAAGAAAGGAAAAGCTAAGAAATATCGAAAAGCACTTAAAGTAGAAACTTGGAGTGATACCGAGTGTGAAGAAAGTGATGATGATTATGCCAATATTTGTCTCATGGCACACTCAAAATCAGATTCAGACTCTGAGACAGACTCAGACTCAGATAGTGAAATCGAGGTAAGTAATTTAAAAATTCCTACTAAAGTCTCTAAATATATTGATGAATTGTGTCTTAGTCTCAAAACCTCTCTCAAGAGGATTTCCAAACTTAAAAGGGAAAATTCTGCACTAAAGCAACAGGAGATTGTTTGGAAAGAAAAGGTCGAAAGTTTAGATAAAAGTGTTATTACTTTGAAAGAAAATGCAGACAATCTTTCAAAAGAAAATGCATTTTTGAAAAATGATATCTCAAGTATTTCTAAAAGGTTTTCTATAGGATCTGAGAAATTAGAAAAGATTCTTTCAGCGCAAAGACCTTACTTCAACAAATCAGGTTTGGGAATGACTGCTGAAACCATTCCTCTAATTGATTTTCCTAAGGTAAAGGAAAGAATTAAACAAAGACCTACAAAAGATTCTTACAAAAATCATTTCCAAAAAGTTTTTGTAAAACCTGTAGGCCGCAATGCTCTTAAATGTTCTAAGTGTAACAGCTCAGAATATTTTGAGAAAGAATGTCCTATGGTTTGGAAACCTATTAAGAAGGTTTGGGCAAAGACTGTATATCACACTAACTCCATTGGACCCAAGAAAATATGGGTACCAAAGAAAGCTTGAGTTTCTTTTTTAAATGCAGGTCACTATCAAGAAAAATGTTAAATGGTACTTGGATAGTGGATGCTCGAGACATATGACAGGAGACTCAAATTGCTTCATAAAGCTTGTGCAAGTTAATGGTGGAAAAGTTTCTTTTGGAGGAAATAGCAAAGGCAGAATTGTGGGATACAAAACTATAAAGATTGGAAGTCTCACGATCAGTAACGTTTCCTTAGTAGAAGGACTCAACTACAACTTGCTGAGTATCAGCCAGCTGTGCGACACCGATTTCAAAATCAACTTTCAAGAAGGAATATGTTCAGGAACCAGTAAAGACTCCTCTCAGACTTTCACGGGGCGAAGACATGGGAATATCTATCTCTTGGATATCAAACCAGAAAAATCCCAATGTCTAATCTCAATTCAAGAGGAAGCGAATCTATGGCACAGAAAACTTGGGCACATCAACATGAAGCAAATAGCCAAAATCTCAGCAAAGAAGCTTATTCGTGAACTACCCAAACTGACATACCAAAAGTCTTACCTATGCACACCATGCGTGTTGGAAAAATAGGTAAGAAATTCATTCAAACCAATAAATCAAGTGACCACTAATCGTGTACTACAGCTCTTGCATATGGATCTCTTTGGACCAACCAGAACTCAGAGCATTGGAGGTAAGAAATATTGCCTAGTAATTGTGGATGATTATTCACGATTCACTTGGGTATATTTCCTAGCAAGTAAGTCTGAAACATTTTCTTATTTTATAAAATTTGCTAAGAAAGTCTAAAATGAGAAAAGGTATGTTATTTCAAGTATACGGACAGACCATGGAGGTGAATTTGAAAATCAAGACTTTATTAAATTCTATGATGAATCTGGTTTTCAGCATGTATTCTTCTCACCATATACTCCATAGCAGAATGGAGTTGTGGAAAGGAAGAATAGATCACTGCAGGAAATGGCTAGAACTCTTTTAATTGAAAGTAACATTTCCTCTCGTTTTTGGGCTGAAGCAGTTTCTACAACGTGCTATATTATTAATAGAGTCTTCTTAAGGCCTATTATGGAGAAAACTCCCTATGAGTTGTTCAAAGGAAAGAAGCCAATTGTTTCCTATTTTCATGTGTTTGGATGCAAATGTTTTATATTGAAAAATGCAAATGATCAAGTTGGTAAGTTTGAAGAAAAATCAGACGAAGGCATCTTCATTGGATATTCAACCACCTGCAAAGCTTATAGAGTATATAACAAAAAGACTCAATCTGTGGAGGAATCGATGAATGTCAAATTTCAAGACTTTATGCAAAATCAATCGATTCAGACTCAACCTGAAAAATCTGAACCTGCTCCAGACTCTACAAAGTCTAAATCTCCAAAAACAGCTCAGATTTCAAAAGACCTGCAACAAATGATCATTTAAGAATCAAATGAAGAAAAAGATCAACAGTCCGACAAATCAACCAACAACCGTAAGCAAAAGTCTAGTCATCCCAAATAACTCATTATTTGTGACATTAATGAAGGAATTCACACAAGATCCAAAAGGCGTGAAGAGTCTAGTGCTATGGCTCTTGTTTCTGAAATAGAACCCAAGAGTATAGAAGAAGCTTTAACTGATGAAAGCTGGATTGAAGCTATGCAAGAAGAACTCAGCAATTCAACATTCCTTGATGTTCCTGAATTGACTCCTAAACCAAAAGAGTCAAATCTATCATTGAGCTAAATGGGTTTTCTTGCATAAACAAGATGAACGAGAAAGGAAAAGTCATAAGGAACAAAGCAAGACTCGTGGCCAAAGGATATATGCAAGAAGAAGGGATAGACTATGATGAGACTTACGCACCAGTAGCAAGGTTAGAAGCAATTAGATTATTACTTGATTTTGCTTGTTATAAGAATTTCAGGTTATTCCAAATGGACGTCAAAAGCGCTTTCCTAAATGGATTTATCCAAGAGGAAGTCTATGTGGAACAACCTCCCGGTTTTGAAGACCCAAGGAAACCAGACTCTGTATTCAGACTAAAAAAGGCGCTATATGGTTTAAAGCAAGCACCTTGAGCTTGGTATGACAGACTAAGTAAGTTTTTAATCCAAAATGGCTTTGTTAAAGGTAAAGTAGATACTACACTGTTTATCAAAAGAGAAAGCAAAAACTTTTTACTTGTTCAAATTTATGTTGATGATATTATTTTTGGATCTCCTAATGAAAATCTGTGCAAGAAATTTTCTAAATCTATGCAGGATGAATTTGAAATGAGTATGATGGGTGAACTAACCTTCTTTCTCGGGCTTCAAGTGAAATAATTGAATGAAGGAATTTTCATTCACCAAGAAAAATATGCTAAAGAACTTATTAAAAAGTTTGTCTTGGAGAATTGCAAAAAGACAGATATACCAATGTCGAGTTCCTCGAAGCTGGACAAAGATGGAGGAAAGAAAGTTGACCAGAAGCTATACAGGAGTATCATTGGTTCACTTCTTTATCTTACTGCTTCTAGACCTGACATTTTGTTTAGTGTTTGTATTTGTGCTAGATTTCAATCAGACCCTAAAGAATCTCATTTGAGTGCTGCTAAACGTATCATCAAATACGTTGCTTCAACCTCTAATTTAGGTCTCTGATATCCTAAAGAATGAGACTTTACTCTTCTTGGATATTCAGACGCAGACCTAGCAGGATGCAGAGTTGATAGAAAGAGCACCTCGGGCACTTGTCAATTGCTTGGTAACAGGACAATATCTTGGTTTTCAAGGAAGCAAAGTACCGTAGCTCTTTCTACAGCAGAAGCAGAGTATGTGGCTCTTGGAAGTTGTTGTTCACAAATTATGTGGATCAAACAATAGCTAAGAGACTTTGGAATTGAAGATTTGTGCACTGAGATCAAATGTGACAACACTAGCGCAATCAATCTCACCAAGAATCCAATTCTTCATTCAAGAGCAAAGCATATAGAGATTCGACATCTTTTCATTAGAGATCATGTTCAAAATGGAGAAGTCTCGATTCAGTTTATTGACTCAAAGAATCAATTGGCGGACATTTTTACAAAGCCTTTGGAGAAAAGTCAATTCGAGGTTATTCGTTTCAGACTCAACATCTTAAAGTCTAAAGAAGTTCAGACTCAGGGCTAAAAGTCTAAAGATACTCAGACTCTGACGATCAAGATTCACGACTCTAAGTTATTTCTGTTTTAGAAATTTATCTCTCGAATAAAATCTCGAAAAGGTACGATCATCTATTAATTTGTAATTGATTGATGTTATATTCCCCAATTTTCGTGATTATTGCAATCATTCCTTTTCGAAAAAGAAGTTATTTTTGAAATGACGGTTATCTATTTTTTCAAAAAGGCAGTTATTTTTTGAAAAGGCATTTTTATTTTTCCTTTTACGTCGTTCCGCATACCTCGTTTCGACTTGCTTTATATACTGTTGATTTTTCTCTTCCTCACAAAACCCTAAGAAAGCACAGATCTTCAACTTCTCTTTTCTTCTCTTGTTTAATCCTCAAAAAATTTTCACATTTTTTTTTTTGCGAAACAAGCTTGGAATCTCTCAAAGACTGTGAAGAATGTCTTTTCAAAGAAAGTCTTCAAGGATCGCGAACAGGGGACCACAACAAATGCGTGAGGGTCCTACGCATTTTGATCTCACCGACGAAGAAGAATCCCCAAGATAGCAGCAGAGCTCACAACATTCTCAACAGCATCTATCTCTTCCATCTAGACCTCAGGATATTGATCATCGAGTAGAGGAAGAAATCATTGAAGATGCAGAACCCGTAAGATCTCAAAAGCCCGCTTTTATTTTTAAGCTTTACTCGCCTTGAAGAAGGGTGGTACTCCCTTGAACTATATTGATGAATTTTGAAAGAGAAAGGGTGTCGAAATGAAACCCAATTTTTACGCACAATGGAACGATTGGGAATTACCTCTACGGGATCAGCAGAAGAAGCATTTGCAAATATCCCAAGCGATGCACGTGTTAGAGAGCTGAGTCAACCTGATGGGAATGATGATGATAAGATGTACACTCATTTTAAGCCTAGAATGGGTGTTGCGGCGAATATTCGAAGCAAAAGGACAGATTTGTTTCGCTCGGAGGAACACAAGCGACTGTACTCTAAGTTGCTAAAGCGTGGGGTGATTAACCCTAGAAGTGTGGATTTTGATTTTCTTGATTCTTTAAATGTTAAGCTGCGAGAGAAATTCAATCTTCTTCAACTAGAACAGTTTTGTTCTGAGACAACAGAGGCTCATGCTGAACTCACTGCTTACTTCTATTATAATCTAAGTTTCTTGGATGCGAATAGATTCTCGTTCAGTGTTCGAGATCAGGACTATGTAGTTGACATGGACACATTGGCTGATGTGATTGGGGTAGAAAGAGGGAAATTCCAACCAATCAGTGTGTCTATTGGACGTGCGACAGTAGAGCTTGTTCGGGATGGAATGGCGGAAGGATGAATTTCATATTTGAGGATGAATGCCTCAAATATTTTGCTTCACAAGATAGTGATCAACTGCCTCAGACCCAAATCGACTTCGAGAACTGATGTTTCAAACTCAGAGGCAAAGCTAATGTATGCCATTAATGCTGGCTAAACGTTCTCTCTTCCACACACTATCATGTTCCATATGTACAGAACGATGGTGAAAGACAAGGGCCAACTTCCTTACTCAGCACTTGTCACTAAGTTATTCAGACATTTGAACATTCAGCCTCCCAAGATTCTATGTGTTCGAACCTGCGATCAAATGATGGTGGGACTGAAAATAGTTTCCAAAATGCGTCTGAAGGAACTTAACAAGGCTTTGGAGAGATTCAAGGAGAAAACTCCTGTCAAGACCCACCCAGTCTCTTCGGCTGCAAAACGAAAAGGGAAGGAGCCCATGGTTGCTCCATCGAGGAAAAGAAAAGCATTCATCTTGGAGGATGAGAAGGATGAGGAAGATATCACAATTTCCGTTCTTGCATTGAAAAACTTACGTCGTTCTGTTCCAAAGACAGAGGAGAGATAGGATCAAGACAGAGAAGAGTTCGAACAAAGGAGTGAAGAGAGAGAATCAGTGGAAAAAGAAGCATAGGAAGAAAGGACTGCGGAAGAAGAAGAAGGCAGAGGTGAACAAGAGGAAACAGAGCATAAAGAGTACTTCTCATCGCCTGAAGGCAATGAAACAGGGGGAGTTGCTAAGAAAAGAGGTACATCTTCAATTGTTGTTACTAGTGAAGGTGTTAGTCGTTCACCTGCAGATCCATAAGACATCTATACCTCTCAATTCCCTAAGGAAGGTCATGAGGTTTCATCGCCAAGTCTAGGTGCTCATACAGAAATGCCATCATCTGCCAATACACCTCAAACTGATCATGCAGAGGGCAGTACTTAGACTGATAATTCAGCAGACTTTCGCAGAGTGCTTAATGTTATTATGGAGATGCGAGGCCAAATTTATGCTCTGGGATGCGAAGTTCAGAACTTGTAGAATGCAGGTCAAGCCTCTTTAGTTTCCTTGCATGATCAAATTCATGCCCTTGCTCTTCAAGTTCAAGCAAATGCCAAAGGTGAAGAAGTGGCTCAACTGAAGGAGGATTTGAAAAGGCTGGAAGGGATTGTCCAGTCAAAGGGAGATTTCTAGCTTGTTCGCGTTCCAAGGCAACCATAATTTCATTCTCTTTTCGTCTCTACCTTTTTAATGCTGACAAAAATGGGGAGAGATGTTGCAGATTTGAGATTTGAGATTTAACTCTTGACTTTTTGATTGACTTTACTTTTGTTTGGTTGTTTGGTTGTGACTGGATTTGGATTTGGATTGTTTGATAGTTGGTTTATTTTAAGCACTATTGGTATTTCATGGCAAAGATAGTTGTTTATTTACAGGACTAACTTATTTTCTGTGGATGCAGATTTAATGCTGTCTTTACTAAGCCAATTATCTTTTGTGAGATATCCATGGTTGCTTGAGTATTGTTTTGCATGTCAAAGATATCTAAATCTGTAGGAAAGTTTTGTCACCATCAAAAAGGGGGAGATTGTTGGAGAAAACTTCCTTGCGTGTTTTGAAGCTAACAAAACGTTTTCATCAGTCTAGTCTGAAGACTTACAGACTCTTTCGTCAAAGTCTGAAGACCGCCGGACCACCAGACTCAAGATTCAAAGTCTATCCTCATTGACAGTTTCTAGACCGTCGAAGAAGACTTATCCAGAACTAAGTATTTCGTTAAGGATTTGATTCTATCGACTGATGAAGATCTCTCGGCTGGATGTAACATCTTGGAATCTATTATTCGTTTTGATTCGGGTAATTTAGATCCATTATTGGCGAAGTATACTTGGAAGGTTCTACTTATGGAAACCTAGAACCCGATTGTATGGGCGGGTAGGATTGGTGGGCTATCGTCATAATCCTTAAATAACTCAAAATCTCCTTAATTAATTCTGTCCAACGGGTAGATTGGAAGAGCTCATTTGGTAAGTGCCAACGGATATGAAGGCATGGAGGAGTATATAAAGAAGACGTTCCAGTTATTCGAGTGTGTGCGCGATAGAGAAATTCCAAAGTCTGAAACTCCTTGTTCTTTGTCAATTCAATTGTTGAGCGAAAACTTGTACTCAAAAGAGAGTTTATACTTCTGTGAGACCTTGAGGAAGTGTAGCAGAGTCTCTACACTGTGGAATCAAGGAAGAACTATACTGTAACAACTCTTTTGATTCTTAGAGAAATCCAGCCGGTGGGCTGTCAATGCGGAAAAGTGGACGTAGGCTTGGATTAAGCCGAACCATTATAAACCTTGTGTTCTTATTCTCTTCCCTAAGCTCTTTTACTTTGATCGTGACTCTATTTGATTATTATAGTCTAATTTCCTTTTCATAATCTATTGCTAAACATAGTTGGTTTAAAAGCAAAATTATATACTTTACTCTGCAAAATTTGTTTTCGCACCTATTCACCCCCTCTAGGTGCTCATACTAGCTTTCACAGAGCCGTGATGCCACTAAGTCTAAGAAAACTGCTCGGTGGGGCTGTGATTACCACCTAAAGATAGGTCGTGTCCTTTGGACCGTGGTTTATATTGGAGGATTGAATAGATTCGGCTCGTTGAGCTGGGAGTAAGATTTGAGTTGGAATACTTGGGATGACCGGAGAGTGGTCTTGATGATATGTAATCGACTTAGTTGATTGATCGATGTTTTCGATCTGAATGAATCAATTGAGTGATTGGATTGATGGTTTGGTTGTATCGATTGATTGGATCGATCGATTGATTGATATTTGAAATGTACTAACTTGCAGGAAGGATCGAAGGCGAGGTAAGTCTTATGTCCTATTTGTGTGGCTAGAGTGCCCTGAGGCATATTGTCTTCATAATCGAGTTTTAAGGGGTAGAACTCGCTGAGACATTGTCTCACCCCGTCGTGGGCCCAACATTTTCAGATCCTAAATGACGGTCGTGGAGGACTCGAAGCCATGGACATTTGTGGAGGAGGAGACCGAAGAATCGGTGAACGTGTCTCACTAGTTGGTCATAGGACAGTTTCCTTTTGTTGAGCCGGTCTATTTTGTAGATAGCCTAGTGTTGTATATAAACCTATATGTTTATAAGAAATCTTGTTTGGTTGTGATTGATTGCCTGCTTTTCTATCCCAAGTTAAATGTTATCAGGGGATTTGTTTCGCTTCCGCATGCATAATAAAATGAATGGGTCGGCGACGTGTCTTGGGATGTCGCATAATTTTATCGACCACTGAGGAATGTGCGCGTGCTCGGGGTTTGGGGCGTGACATGTAAGCATGAGGTGTAAATAGAGAGTCAATTCATGACAATGATCTAATCGATTTTTTCATTTATTCATGAAAAGTCCGTACAAGAAGAGAATTTCCTAAAAAGGAGTTAAAAAAATAGACACCCTAGCAAGACCAAATTTCCTAGACCTGAACTAGGAAATGCCAAAATTTGAAATTTCCTAATAAAGACGAGAATTAAAAACAAATTTCCAAAGTTTTTTCAAATGATTCATTGCATGGCAATTTCCTCATTTCATTTCTAAATGACAAAGGAATTAGATCAAATAACTAACCTGGATTGTCATGGACGGACCAAAAGTATGACAAAGTAAATTGCATGGTATAAAGATAGAATACTTACTTCACCCAAACGAATTAACAACAATCACATAGACATGCACATGAGATGTGAAACTCGATTTATACTCTCGACAAGCTTAGCAAAGCGAAGCCACAAAGATGATCGGACTAGCCACGGGCATGCGGATTAAGTCGGGTCCTCATGACTTTGGCTTGGTCAAAGAGCCGACCTGGGTTGCAGGCATGCGAACCGAGGTGGGTACTCTTGACACCAAAAAGAAGCTTCGGGATCGAGATGGGCGGCTCATACCATGGCATGCGGTTGAAGTGGTATCCATCTCAATACCATCCTAGATGATCCTATGTGACCCAAGTCTGGCGGTAGGTCGTGTGTGCGATAGTGTAGTGCTAGATGCAAGGCACGTATAACAGCTTATATCAAACAACATTTCAATAGTTTGATTTCAAAACATTCATCCCCAACTCCAACCTGCAAAACAAGGGTTAGCAATCACTACTCCCCTTATACCTCCCTATCTGCAAGAACATTTAACGCCTTAAATGTTAGGGACATACCTCGAATCCTCGCTGCCAAACAAAAAAAAAATTCAAAAAAAAAAAAAAATTGGCATAAGTCCCTAAGAGTTTTAACTCAAGTTCCCAGCGGAGTCACCAAGCTGTCGCGACCAAATTTTCAAGTGAACTACCTAGGGTTTGGCTAATGAATTACTAAACCTAGCTAATGGATTACTAAGCCTAAACTTTGCTTGGGCTCTCCCAAGCCCATACAAATTCGCAGCTTAGGTTCAAGTTCTTAATATGCAATCGATTTTTTTAATTAGGAGCCGCCACTAATATATTTTTGGTGAGTCGATTAGAAACCCAAGTAAAGTAACGGGAGATTTACTTTACTCCTACGAATCAAAGATTGTGAATTGGGGACTTGATTACGTTAGATTTCTCTAACGCTCTTTCGGTACCTTTCTCTTTTATTTTATTTTAAAAAAAAATGTTTGGCAAGCAGCTTGAATGGATTTTAATTTACCTCATTAACATGTGAGATGATCATGCGGGTGCGCAAACACCCAGATAAAGTAGTGAATAAATTGTAGGACTTACCTCATGACAACGAATGCACCTACGATGTTAAATTAGAATTCACATCAACAATCCTAGATATGATTTCTAATTAACAAGCAATTTTCTTTTAATGAGAATCATGCTTTATGCAATGAAATGTTACTAATCTAACATGAAATGATATGACATAGCAATATGACCTAAACTATATGACATAAATAAGCATGCAGTCTATCCTGAAGCATGAAATGGATTTATTCTAAAAAAAATTTGTGTTTCCCATGAAATTCGAAATTAAAGAAATGCAACAAGTAAATATGTAATCTAAATTAACAAAATGACCTAATTCTAATAACGAACAATTTCTAACTAAATGAACCTAGCAACAATCACTAGATGACGGGCATTTCATGAACCTAATCTTATATGACATGCGCATGATTTTTTTTTTTTTTTTTTGTATTTTTTATGAAAATTCGTAATTAAAATCACTAAAAATAAAAATTTAAATAAAGGGAAATATTATCTATTCTAGATACCTTCTAAACATGCATTAAAAAAAAAACTAACTAACTAACCTATCATGTAGTCAATTCTAATCTACATGGAATGCAAATGCAATTTTTTTGTATTTTCGAGATAAACAAAACAATTAAGAGATAAACACCAAATCATCCATAGTCATCAAAGATATTATCCATCATTTGAATTTCAATTCAAACTTGATTATTTCACTAATAAAATCGATAAATTGATCTTAAGCCTTAAAGATCAAGATATCAATTTTATTTCCGCATAATTAATTATTCCATCTAAAGCTTTATAGATTAAATAAAAATTCATGTGCGCTTGCGGATCGAGGCGGTACATCGGGAATTTCAACCATGCAACAAGAAATATTTCAAATAAAATGTCAAAAATTAAAACAAGATAAAATAAATCTACGTAATTAAATAAAATAAATCTATACCTAATAAAATAAAATAAATCTACCTAAATTTGAATTTTTTTTCAAAAATTCGATCGATAGAAAGGACCACGATTGAGGCTCTGTGCAGCACGGCTCCAGGGCGGTGGCTGTGGTAATGGATCACGGTGCCCGATTGACCTCCTCATGAACAAGATTGAGGCGAGGGATGGCGGTAGTGCACGGATGGTGGGCTTTCGCGACTGCAACTCGGATCACACACGACAAAGGTTCGTGCTTGGCGAGGGGTCACGATTCGCAGTGGTGATGGCAAATCAGCTTTTGCTGGGGTTCCCTGTGTTGCTCACAATGGACAGGTATTCACCGGGAGCAATACTCGATTGCTCACGACGATGGCAGACAAGTGTCCGATGAGGCAAAACACATCAAGGGTTAGACACCGATCCTCACCAGGAACATCAGGCGATCTTGGAGGCTGGACATGTACACCTGGTGGTGGCTGGGCAGAGTATAAACGTGGCCGCGGGGAATTAGTGATCGTCAACGGTCAGCCCGCCGGTTGCAGGGATTGTTGGCGTCTTCGCGAGCTATTGTCGCTGAGAGTTGTTGGTTGTGCGCGGCAAGGTGCAAACAACAGCTGCGGCCTTCATAAACTTCGGCAAATAACACCGAGCAGTTGCTGGAGATCGGAAACTTGCTGGTCTTGACTAGAGTAGTGCTGCTGGAACAACGAATTGGAGATGTTGTACGTGCCGGTAAACCATCGAATTGCCAAAACATCAACCGCCCGTCAGGCTAATTTGCAGATTACTTCCAAATTTGAATCAACGGACAGATCACGGATGTTGGTGGTGACCGAGGTGTGATGACTCGGTGGTTCATGATGGTGTGGCGGCCATGCAATGGGATGGCTTGAATCACGTCTCACCAAGGGGATTCTCGGCCAAGCAAAGAGAGGGAGCAAAGAGGGTCAGCGAGATTTGACCGTGACCTCTCCTTCTTGCTTCTCTCTCTATTTCTCACGTGTCTCTCAATGTGGCCGTATGTGTATTCTGCGAAGCTCACCCAATGTGGCCTTTTTTCTCCTCTCTCTCTATAGTTTCTTTGATCTCGCAATAGCCGTGTGTTTCTATTGTGTGGCCGTATGTATCAATAGGTGTGGCCCACCCCTTTCAGCGTGATTAAGAAACCCCTTTTATAGGAAAAAAAAATGTAATCTTTGTGGAATATTTCATCTCTTTTTCAATATGCACAAAGATTGTCTATAACCTCTTGAACGTAATATTCCTTTGCAAAAATGAATATTCTCCACCGATTTTTCAAAATTACAATAGGATTTCTTCAAATTTAAAACCTCGCAAAGATGTCCATAAGATCTCCCCGAGGATACGGGCTTGGGCCAATTTGCTCCTTTCGTAGGCTTAGTCTAGCCTGTCAATTTAAAGCTCAAGACCATCGATTCGAATCCATCTATCACCTGTTCAATAAATAAATGAAAAAAATGCAAATGTAATAATAAAATGCACCTAAAGTTATATACCATGCAATTAATTAATTAATTTTTTTTGTAAGGGTTAAAATTAATCCCTAATTTTTTTAATGCAATAAATGACTAAATGAGTCGTCAAAATTTAGGTGTCAACATTGTTCATGCCCAATTCTCAAAGGAACAGTTATTCCATCCCTATTTTATTCGATTTTGCAAGCTGGAGGTTCCAACTTAGTTATATGGTTGGGTAGAAGAATGCCCGGACCATATGTGGACCAAATGTGTAATTTTCTTTTGACATCTTTAGAAAATGAATCCTGAATCTGAAGCCTATTTCACAATATCTGTTCATCTTGTTTTTTTCAATTTTTGCCAAAAATCCGCACTTCTTTTCCTCAATAAAGTAGCAGAGAGAGAGTGAGAGAGAGAGAGAGAGAAGGATAGGTTCGGGTGAGAGAGAGAAAGATAAGGTCGGGTTCAACCCGAAATCGAAGCGACCGGGGAGCGGTGATAGTTATAGATATAAATCCCCAACTAAACCACAATACCTTCAATCACCACTCGACCTTTTACCAAATGATCTCATGCGGTGACTCGTTTGGCTTTGTCGGAGATCGAAGTCACCGTGTTGTCTGGAGGGTCAAGCACCCAAAACCCTCCCGACGAAGTGGCCGTCGTCGATGTGTTCCCTCGCCTCTGCGCACGACGATTTCCAGAAATTGAGGAAGTAAGTGGAGCAAGAAGGAGCCTCTCTCTCTCTCTCTCTCTCTCTCTCTCTCTCTCTCTCTCTCTCTCTCTCTCTCTCTACTCTTGATGCTAATGGGTACTAGCTCCCCAGTGGGCTGCTCCCAACAACTTCGCGGACGTCGTTCTGGCATCATTGAGGCATCTTCTTCACTGTTTCGCCTGCGTGACCAACTTTGCGCGCCAATTGTGCATTTCTCGAAACATAGTCAGAACGAATTTGATAATTATACCATTGGTGCGCTGATATAGCTTTTCAGTATAAGTACCTAGATTTCAATCATATGGGGGTATAAGTACCTGAATAGGTATAACGGGTAATTTCTAATGATTATCGCACAATACTAGACAGTTGATAGAAATGAGACAACTTTTCCTCGTCAACAAACAAACAACGATCAAAGTAAGATTGAGAGTAGGGAAGAGAAAGTTGAACACGCGGTTTATAGTAGTTCGGCTTATTTCAAGCCTACGTCCACTCTTCTGCACTGACAACCCACTAGCTGGATTCCACTATGAACAAAGAGATATTACAGCACCGTTCTTCCTTGATTTCTTGGTGTAGAAGATCTACCACACTCTCTCAAGGTATCACAAAGTATAAACTCTCTTTGTGTGTACAGTTTTGCTCAATATGAATCGACTAATAATCAAGGAGCTTCAGACTCTAGAATTTCTCTATCGAGCACACACTAGAATAACTAGAACGTCTTCTTTTTATACTCCTTTATGCCATCATACCCGTTGGCACTTACCAAAGGAATTCTTCCAATCTTCCCGTTGGACATAATCAATTAAGAAGGTCATTCGAGCTATTTAAGGAACATGTCGATAGCCCATCAATCATGTTCGCCCATACAATCAGGATCTTGGTTTCCAAGAATAGAACATTCCAAGAATATTTCATCAATCATCGGATCTTCAAACGATCTTGATTTCGAATAAATAATCCGATGTATCAAATCCAGCCAAGAGATCTTCTTCAAACGATAAGACCAAATCCTTAACCACACACTTTAGCTCTGGATCGTCTTCGTCACTGGATTAGAAACTGTCAATGAGAATAATCTTGAGTCTTGAGTCTTGTGTGCTGAGTCTGGTGATCTGAAAGACTTCAGACTTAAAGTACAAGGGTTTGCACAGCTTCCAGACTTGAGTGATAGAAACGTTTTGTCAGCTTCAAAACACTCTAGAGAGATTTCTCCAACAATCTCCCCCTTTTTGATGGTGACAAAACTTTCCTGTAGATTTGAACAACTTTGACCTGCAAAAACATTACTCAAGCAGTATGGATATCTCATAAAGATTAATAACTCAACTAGACTCTGCATCCACAGAAAATAGGTTAGTCTTTCATGAGTAAAGCCATACACTAACACTTGATATAAATAATGCAACAGTCAATTTCAAATCCACATGCTCAAGTCAGTAAAATTCACCAAGTCCACCACACCCAAGTCATACTCAAAGATAAATATCCAAACAAACTGAAATTAAAGACAGATAAAATCAAAGTTATCAAAGTTCAATTCAAAGATGGCAATTCTCCCCCTTTTTGTCATCATTAAAAAGGTGAGAAAGAGTCAAGTCTGCTTGGAAATGCGCATAATCTGGAAATCTCCCATCGACTGTACAACGCCTTCCAGCCTCTTCAAGTCTTCCCTTAGACGAGTCACCTGTACTTCTTTGGCATTTGCTTGAATTTGACGAGCGAGGTCTTGCATTTGATCCGACAGAGTAGCAGAAGACGCTAGTCCAGCATTATTCATGACTTGAAATTCACATTCCAAAGCATATATTTGACCCTGCATTTCCAAAAGAAGATCAAGGATACAACGAAAATCGATGGTATTGTCCGTCTGTGTGCTGGCATTTGCTCTATCAGATGGAGTAAAGGCAAACGATGGAACTTCGGTGTAATTGCGCAAATTTGGCGTTGAGGTGTCATGTCCTTCCTCGGGCATTTGAGAAGCCTGAATATCTTCTAAATTTGCTTGCGAGCGACTCACACCTTCATTGTGATCAGGAAATGGAGTAGTCCTTCTTTGCTCGTCATCTCCCCATGTTTCTAAGGCCTCCATTGGGGAAGAGTGATGGTCATGCTCAGTAGAATCTTGATTGTCTTTTTCTCCAGCTTCATCTGCAGACTTTTCTTTGACTGCTTCTTCTTCTTCTTCAACTTCTTTAACCTCTTCTTCTTTTTCTTTCTCTTCTTTCTCCTCTGCTTCTCTCTGTTCTTGTTCCTCTGCTTCTTTTCTTTTCTCCTGTCGTTCCATTGATTTGGATACAGAACGACTGAGTCTTTTCAATGCCAAGGCAGAGATAGTGAGTTCATCCTCTTCATCTTCATCCTCTAAGATTAGAGCTCTTTTCTTTTTGGATGGAGCACCCATGGGCTCCTTCCCTTTTCTTTTAGACGCAGAAGAGATTGGATGAGATTTAACTGGATTTTTCACTTTAAACTTCTCCATTGCCTTATCAAACTTTTTCAGACGCATTTTTGTCAGCATTTTCAAACCCACCACCATTTTGTCATATGGTCGAACACAAAGAGTCTGTGGAGGTTCAATGTTCAAGTGTCTGAAGATCTTAGTCACAAGACCCGAGTAAGGCAACGGCCCTTATCCTTCACCATTGCTCGTACATGTGGAAGAGAATGGTGTGAGGAAGAGAGAACTTCTTCCCTGAATTGATCGCGTACATCAATTTCGCCTCAGAATTAGACACGTCTGTCTTTGATGTTGATTTTGGCCTGAGTGAGTTGATCACGATTTTGTGCAGTAAGATGTTGATGGCATGCATTCTTGCGTAGGTAACTCTTCCTTCTGTACTCCTGTCTTTGACAAGTTCCAATGTGGTACAAGCGATTGAAACCTTGATCGGTTGATATCGTCCTCTTTCAACTTCAATTATGTCTGCCAACATGTCCACATCTACCTCATATTCTTGGTCTCGAACACTGAAGGATATTCTATTCACATCTAAAAAGCTGAGATTCGAATAGCAATATGCTGTCAATTGTGCATAGCCGTTTGTGGTGTCAGAACAAAATTGCTCTAGTTGAAGCAGATTGAACTTGTCATTTAAGTTCACATTGATGGCATCCAGAAAATCAAAATCAACGCTCCCGGGGTTTATTACCCCCGTTTCAACAATTTGAAGAACATATCCTCTTGTTCCTTTGATTTGAACAACTCCGTTCTTTTTCCCTTTACTTTCACAGCAACACCCATCCTAGGTTGGAATTCTCTAAACAGTTTATCATCGTCATTCCCGTCAGTCGGATTAAATCTCCCTACACGAGGGTCACTTGGAATGTTCGCAAGTGCTTCCTTAGCCTTTCCTTTAGAAGCAATTCCCAAATCCTCCATCCGTCGCAAAAAGATATACTCATTTTTATACCCTTTGTCTTTAAGGAAGGCATCCACATAGTTCAGTGGTGTACCTATGCTTTTCAAGGCACAATAGAGCTTGTAAATAAAAGAGGGTTTTTGGACTCTTACAGGGTCTACTTCCTCGATTATTTCTTCCTATGATAGTTGATCCACACTTTGTGGGGTAGATAATGGAGATTGACGTGGCTGAGAGTGAATCGGACTCTGTTGCTGTCTCGGTAACTCTTCTTCCTCGGTGAGATCGAAATGGGTAAGACCCTCCCTCATTCTCTCGTGGTCCCCGCTTGCGATTCTTGAAGACCTTCTAGAAGAAGACATTTTTTCTTGTCGTTGAAAGATTCCTTGTCTCGCTTTCCCAAGAAAAGATGACAACTTTCTCGAAGATGAACACGAAATCGAGACAGGATTGGGAGGAGAATGCCTTTTTAGGGTTTTGGAGTTAAGCGAAGAAGACAACTTACTGTATATAACCCAGTTAAAAATGGAAAAACCAATCGACACAAAGGAAAGTGAACAGTCGTCCTCTTTTTAAAATCGATAACTGCCTTTTTAAATAGAGGTTATCTTTTTGAAATGACGAGAATCCGTTTTTCTCGGAAATGAAAGATAAATCAAATATAACTTGAACAAATGATCGTACCTTTTCGAGATTGAATATTAAAACAACTTACAGTCTATGGCCGTGAATGATTGAGTCTGAGAGTCTGAGAGTCTCTAGACTTTGATTTCCTCAAGCTTCAAAATGTTGAGTCTGGAATGGATGATATCGAATTGATTATTCTCCAAGGGCTTTGTGAATATAACCGCTAGTTGGCTCTTTGACTCAACAAATTGAATTGAGATTTCTCCATTTTGAACATGATCTCTAATGAAGTGATGGTGAATCTCTATATGCTTTGCCCTTGAGTGAAGGATTGGACTTTTTAGTAAGATTGATTGCGCTGGTGCTTGTCACATCTAATCTTAGTGCATGAGTCTTCATTCCAAAGTCTTGTAGCTGTTGTTTTATCCACGAATTTGTGAACAACAACTTCCAAGAGCTACATACTCGCTTCTATTGTAGAGAGAGCCACGTGTTTTGTTTCCTTGAAAACCAAGACACCGTCCCTGTTCCCAAGCAATTGGCAAGTTCCCGAGGTGCTCTTTCTATCAACTCTGCAACCGACTAGATTCGTGTCTCGAATATCCAAGAAGATTAAAGTCTCCCTTCTTAGGATACCAAAGACCGATGCTTGAAGATGAAGCAACGTATTTAATAATCCGTTTCGCAGCACTGAGATGAGATTCTCTAGGGTCTGATTGAAACCTAGCACAGATGCACACACTCAACAAAATGTCAGGTCTAGAGGTAGTAAGATAAAGAAGTGAACCGATGATACTCATGTACAACTTTTGATCAACTTTCTTCCCTTCTTCATCTTTGTCTATCTTCAAGGAACTTGATATTGGTATGTCGGTCTTTTTGCACTTTTCCAGTCCAAACCTTTTGACAAGATCATTAGCATACTTTTCTTGATGAATGAAAGTTCCTTCCTTCAATTGTTTTACTTGAAGTCCAAGAAAGAAGGTTAACTCTCCCATCATACTCATTTCAAACTCATCCTGCATAGACTTGGAGAATTTCTTGCACAGACTTTCATTAGAGGATCCAAAAATAATATCATCCACATATATTTGAACAAGTAAAAAGCTTTTGTTTTCCTTTTTGATAAATAGAGTAGTATCTACTTTACCTTTGACAAAATAATTATGTATTAAAAACTTACTTAGTTTGTCGTACCATGCTCGAGGTGCTTGCTTTAAACCATACAAGGCCTTTTTCGCCCGAAGACGAGTCCGGTTTCTTTGGGTCTTCAAACCCCGGTGGTTGTTCCACATAAACTTCCTCATGGATAAATCCATTTATGAATGCACTTTTGACATCCATTTGGAATAACCTGAAATTTTTATAACAAACAAAAGCAAGCAAATCGAATAGCTTCTAACCTTGCAATAATCGAATAGCTTCTAACCTTTCTCGCTCTTGTTCCCGACCCATTTAGGTGCATAGATCTCATCATAGTCTATCCCCTCTTCTTGCGAATATCTCTTGGCCACGAGTCTTGCTTTATTTCTTACGACTTTTCCTTTCTCGTTCATCTTGTTCCTGAAAACCCATTTAGCTCCAATAACAGATTTACCTTTTTGTTTAGGAGTCAATTCCCAGACATCATTGATACTGAATTGCCTGAGCTCTTCTTGCATAGCTTCAATCCAGCTTTCATCTGATAAAGCTTCTTCTATACTTTTGGGTTCTATTTTAGAAACAAGTACCACATCACTAGACTCTTCACGCCTTTTGGATCTGGTGCGAATTCCTTCATTAATTTCGCCAATAATGAGATCTTTGGGATGACTGGACTTATGCTTCCAGTTACTGGTTGATTTGTTTGATTGATGATCTCTTTCTTTACTTGAATCTTCACGAACAATTTGATGCTGGTCTTCCAGAGTCTGAGATGCTTCTTGAGTTGTAAGCTTTGGAAAGTCTGGAGCAGGTTCAGACTCTTCATGTTGAGTCTGACTGGATTCATTTTGCATTGAATCTTGAAATTTGACATTCATTGATTCCTCCACTAATTGACTTTTCTTATTATAGACTTTGTAGGTTTTGCTTGATGTAGAATATCCAAGGAAGATGCCTTCATCTGATCTTTCTTCAAACTTACCAACTCGATCTTTTGCATTTTTCAATATAAAGCATTTGCAACCGAACACATGAAAGTACGAAACAATAGGCTTCTTACCTTTGAATAACTCATAAGGGGTTTTCTCTAAAATAGGTCTTAAAAAGACTCTATTTATGATATAGCTTGCTGTTGAAACAGCTTCAGCCCAAAATTGTGAAGAAATCTTACTTTTAATTAAAAGAGTTCTAGCCATTTCTTGAAGAGATCTATTATTTCTTTCCACAACTCCATTTTGCTGAGGAGTGTATGGAGAGGAGAACACATGCTTGAAGCCAGATTCATCACAAAATTTTGTAAAATCTTGATTTTCAAATTCACCTCCATGGTTTGTTCTTATACTTGAAATAACATATCATTTTTCATTTTGAACCTTTTTAGCAAATTTTTCAAAATACAAGAAGGTTTCAGACTTACTCGCAAGGAAATATACCCAAGTAAATCAGGAGTAATCGTCCACGATTACTAGGCAATATTTCTTACCTCTAATGCTCTCGGTTATGGTTGGTCCGAAGAGATCCATATGCAGCAGCTGCAGTACATGATTAGTAGAGACATGATTTATTGGCTTAAATGAATTTTTTACCTACTTTCCCAATATACATGGGGTGCATAGATCAGACTTTTGGTATGATAAATTGGGTAGACCACAAACAAGCTGCTTTGATGAGATTTTGGCTAACTGCTTCATATTAATGTGACCAAGCTTTGCCACAAGCTTGCTTCGTCTTGAATTGAAATTAAGCATTGCGATTCATCCGGTTTCACATCCGGAAGATAGATATTTCCATGCCTTCGACCCATGAAAGATCGAGTAGAGTCTTTACTGGTTCCGAACATATTCCTTCTTGAAAGAAGATCTTAAAACCAGTATCACATAGTTGGCTGATCTTTGAGAAGATTGTAATTGAGTCCTTCTACTAGGGAAACATTACTTATTGTGAGATTTCCAATTTTCAAAGTTCCAAATCCCACAATCCTTCCTTTGTTGTTTCCTCCAAATGAGACTTTTCCACCATTTACTTGAACGAGCTTTATAAAGCAATTTGAGTCTCCTGTCATATGTCTTGAGCATCCACTGTCCAGATACCACTTTACCTTTTCTTTGACGGAGACCTGCATTTAAAAGAAAGTCTCAAGCTTTCTTTGGTACCCATATTTTCTTGGGTCCATTGGTGTTAGTAAGATAAACAAGTATAGCCCATGTTTTCTTAACAGGTTTCCAAACCATAGGACACTATTTTTCAAAGTGATCCGGGCTATTGCATTTTGAACACCCGAGCATTTCGACCTACGACTTTACAAAAACCTTCTTGAAATGATTTTTGTAGGCCTCTCTTGAGGGTCTTTGCTTGATTCTTTCTTTTACTTTAGGAAAATCAATCAAGGGAATAGTTTCCGCAGTCATACCTAAGCCAGACTTATTGAAATAAGGTCTTTGAGCTGAAAGAATTTTTTTCAAGTTTCTCGGACCCTATTGAAAATTTCTTTGAAATATTTGATGAGTCAATTTTTAAAAGAGCATTTTCTTTCAAAAGATTTTCCTCACTTTCTTTAAGAGTAGAAACATTCATGTCTAAACATTTAACTTTTTCCTTCAACATATTTTCTTGTTGTTTTAGAACAATATTTTCCTTTTTAAGTTCGGAAATCCTTTTAAGAGAAGTCTTAAGGCTAAAACACAGCTCATCAATATACTTAGAAACCTTGACAGGAATTTTAAAATTACTTACCTCAAATTCATTGTCTAAGTCTAATTCAGAGTTTGAGTCTGAGTCTGATTGCGCCATTAGACACAAATTGGCATATTCATCATCACTTTCTTCGCACTCTGTATCACTCCAAGTTTCGGCTTTGAAAGCCTTTCGAGACTTTTCAGCTTTTCCTTTCTTCTTCTTTAGAAGATGACAGTTGGGTCTGATGTGTCCCTTTTTTCTTACATTCAAAGCAAACTATATCTTTGTTTGATTCATCATCATCAACAGACTTGGTCTGTTGTCTTTGAAAACTTTGTTTCTTTGAGTTGAATCTTCTTCCTTTTCTATTCAGCATTCTGAATCTTCTTATCATGAGAGCAAGCTCCTCATCGTCCATATCATCTTCAGAATCTGTAACATCATAATCATCATTTGATTTTAATGCAATGGATTTCTTACATTTTGGATCTTCGTCTTCGTTAATTCGTTCCACTTCATAAGACTCAAGAGTTCCAACCAGCTCATCGACGAGATAGTGGCATGATTCTTTGCGTCTCTCTTATTGAAGTCTTTATGTGATTCCAATCCTTGGAGAGTCCACGCAGCAGCTTGTTTACCTTCATGGGATCATAAATTGGTTGTCCTTGATTTTCAAGACCATTTACAATTTCTGTAAAACGGCTAAACATATCAGTTATAGATTCTCCAGGTCTCATTTTGAAAGCTTCATATTGACCGAGAAGGATGTTGATTCTGGTCTCTTTTACTCGATCAGTTCCTTCATAGGTAATATGTAACCTATCCCAGACTTCTTTTGTTGTAACACAAGAAGATATTATATTATATTCAGTAGGTGACAAGGCACAATATAAATAATATATAGCTTTTGCATCAAGAGTTTGTCTCTTGATTATCTCTTCCTGAGACATTCCGCTGGTCTCAACAGATTCTTTCCCTCTTTCTAAGACGGATGCAACTTTAGGAGTGATTCCTTTTTCTACAACGTCCCATTCCAGAAGATCCTTTGATCGAAGAAATGCTTTCATTTTGTTTTTCCAGATGTTGTAGTCATTTCCATCAAAGTAAGGAGGTCTGGTATTACTTTGACCTTCCACCAGCCCTGGAGCTAGCATACTAGCCATGGATCTTTTACTCTGAAGTGAAACACTTCAAATAAAGTGAGTACACGAGCTCTGATACCAATTGATATAGCTAGTATAAGTACCTAGAGGGGGGTGAATAGGTATAACGGGTAATTTCTAATGATTATCGCACAATACTAGACAATTGATAGAAATGAGACAATTTTTCCTCGTCAACAAACAAACAACGATCAAAGTAAGATTGCGAGTAGGTAAGAGAAAGTTTAACACGCGGTTTATAGTGGTTCGGCTTATTTTAAGCCTACGTCCACTCTTCTGCATTGACAGCCCACTGGTTGGATTCCACTATGAACAAAGAGATATTACAACACTGTTCTTCCTTGATTTCTTGGTGTAGAAGATCTACCACACTCTCTCAAGGTATCACAAAGTATAAACTCTCTTTGTGTGTACAGTTTTGCTCAATATGAATCGACTAATAATCAAGGAGCTTCAGACTCTGGAATTTCTCTATCGAGCACACACTAGAATAACTGGAACGTCTTCTTTTTATACTCCTTTATGCCATCATACCCGTTGGCACTTACCAAAAGAATTCTTCCAATCTTCCCGTTGGACAGAATCAATTAAGAAGGTCATTCGAGCTATTTAAGGAACATGTCGATAGCCCATCAATCATGTTCGCCCATACAATCAGGATCTTGGTTTCCAAGAATAGAACCTTCCAAGAATATTTCGTCAATCATCGGATCTTCAAACGATCTTGATTTCGAATAAATAATCCGATGTATCAAATCCAGCCAAGAGATCTTCTTCAGACGATAAGAACAAATCCTTAACCACACACTTTAACTCTGGATCGTCTTCGTCATTGGATTAGAAACTATCAATGAGAATAGTCTTGAGTCTTGAGTCTTGTGTGCTGAGTCTGGTGATCTGAAAGACTTCAGACTCAAAGTACAAGGGTCTGCACAGCTTCCAGACTAGACTGATAGAAACGTTTTGTCAGCTTCAAAACACTCTAGAGAGATTTCTCCAACAGTCGCGACCCTCTTGGAATAGGTTCGTGAGACGAGTTTAAAGGTTACGTTGAGTTGTTGACAAACAATCCTCAATCAACATGAAATCTCCAAACCCTTATCTTGCTCGACATTGAAGGATTCATTTAAATCGATTAACTTATGAAATTTTATTATGTGAGACAGTCACTCCTAAGCTTTTGGGGCCCATGAGGAGCCAAACGAGATACCATAGTATATCTCATCTCTTACATGACCAAAGATCTAAGTACAGAGATTCGATTACACTTATTATTTAGCTAATACTTTTCGATACCTAAATTTGATTGTTTATCAACGAAGTGTCATATCTGGTTTTTAAAATCCTAATTTTGTTTTTCCGCTGAACATGATATTTTTATGTTTGTTATAATCTTAGTATGTAACCTAACCTCCCAATTAAAAAAAAAAAAAAAACAAATCACAACACAAAAAGCAATATAAGAGAAATCACAACAAACACATTAAGAATAATAATAAAGGGCGAGTAAAAGATAAAGTGCGGTAAAGTAACTCAATATAATGTCGGGCAATGAATATTACAAGAAATCGTTTTTAAGCTTGGGATAGCAATTCCAAGAGCTAAATTGAATCGAATTTAAAGTTTAATTCTAACTCTAAACCAAAGAGACATGCTTAACTAAAAAGAAAAAGTAATCATTAAACGTGACTCTAATATGAACACAAATGAGATTGTTTTATATTTTTATTATTTTGATCTTTTTATTTATTACCATTTTTATCTTGTGATTTATTTCCTCTAAAGAGAATTATGTGGACTTCATTTTCATCCTGAAAAATGAAATGTGACTTCCTAAAACTAAGGGCACATATAATAACCATTTTATTTCTAAACCAGAATTATTTGTTTGTTCTAGACTTATTTCTGAAATAGAAATCTGTTTAATAAAATTATTTCGTTTTCTATTTCTAGAATAAAAATTTTACTCTAGAAACAGGTTTATAATAGAAATCAAAAGAATTTTTTTACTTCTCTATTTCTATAACATGAATGAGAAATAAAAAAATCTTCTCATCGTTTGTCATCGCTACTAGCTGGCTGCTCATCCGCCACTGTTGACCGCCATCCATTGATCGTTGACCCCTGTCCATGAACTAAATAAAACTCAGTCAATTCTAATCCTAAATCTTAACTATCTTATTGAGGCCTTTTATTTTTCTATCATTCTTACTTTTCATCTTTTTTTTTTTATCTTTTAATTGTCGATTATTTATATATATAATTTATTATTTCTTTTCTTGTTCAATCCCTAAGTCCAGAACACTTCGAAAACACTTATCCTGCAAGTTTCCATCCATACTCTTTCGTTCTTCTTTTTCCTTCTAGATCCAAAAACGCCTTCGCTCTATCTTCTTCTAACCTATAGCATGTACACTTGCTATTCTTCACAGCACAGTGAATACCGTCTGAGCAAAGTGAAATTTCGTTAAAGGTAGAACGACTTCATCTGAGCAATTCAAGATCAGCCCCCATCTTCTTTGTTTTCAAACAGACAGTATGTATACTCCGCCCTCCCTCTCATCCCATTATTGAAAGGTCCAGTAAA
The DNA here is from genome assembly GCA_014182385.1 of Eucalyptus viminalis. NCBI lineage: Eukaryota > Viridiplantae > Streptophyta > Magnoliopsida > Myrtales > Myrtaceae > Eucalyptus > Eucalyptus viminalis. The sequence goes on along the minus strand of CM024534.1, from coordinate 34,526,074 downwards.
TAAATAAATAAAAATTCATCAAATCCAGTTTTATTCTAGACAGCGACCACTCCCCAGTCACCACAGATACAAACATATTAAAGAACAAAATGAAATTCTGAACAAAATAAATAAATAAATAGAACAAAGTGAACCAGCATTAGGACCATTGTGAGTGGGTTGGGTTTAGTTCGGATCAGGCTGAAAATAATCCGACCTAAATTGATCCATTAAATTTGTTTTGATCTAGGATTAATATCTTGAAAAACTCTAATCTGATACACCTATAAAAAAATTTATCCCAAATTAATTTTTTTACAACCAAAAACTCCAAACTGATACATTTTTGACAAATTTACCCAAAATTGGTACATTTGTGACAAATTTATCCTCTGTTTGTTTCCGTTAAATTTTACTGTCAAATTATTAAATTGAATGATACGTGAGAGTTGGCTGGTATACCAGTTTGAGATTTTACTCTCCGTTTGTTACGAGTTATATAATTTTTATGATTTTTTATGGTATTAATCAACTTTAACGGATGGTATATTAGTTTGGGTTTTTTGCGGTCGTATAAATTAGTTTATGGTTAATTTGTCACAAGTGTACCAATTTGGAGTTTTTATTGTTAGTTTGGGTAAATTTGTCACAAGTGTACCAATTTGAGATCTTTCATAGTTAAAGAAATAGCTTGAGATAAATTTATCACATGTATACCGGTTTAGAGTTTTTCGGGATACTAACGCTTTGATCTATTTATACTCGAATAAATTTAACAACTCATATCTAATCCACTTTGCACCCAACACATATAATTACTATTATGTCTCATAATTATGATTATTTTTAAACTATTTCACGATTGTGTGCCATTGAGCCCGACACACCAGGCTTGCTCGAAAAGCTCATCCACGTGTTACAAGCACGAAGCTTGTCAAACCCAACACCCGAACATTATCAGAAAGACAAAATGTCACTTAGGCTCCATTTGTTTCGCGGAAAATAATTTTCGGGAAAATGTTTTCCGGATTTTCCGACATTCATTTCACAGAAAATGAATTCCTTGGTGAAAAGGAAAAAAGTCTTTTAAATTAAGGGAAAATGTTTTCCACTTTTGAAAAGTGGAAAACATTTTCTTCACTTGATCTCTCTTATCTTACACTTCTATAAATCCTCACTTCCTCCTCCCCTTTCTTTTTTTTTTTTTTTTTTTTTTTTTTTTGTTCGAGTTATTTTTTAATTCGAATTATTTTTAATTTCATTTTTCTTTTCTATTTATTTTCTTCTTTTTCTCTTTTTCTTTTCTTTGTTTCCCATCTTCTTCTTTCTTGGCTAGTCATTAGCCATTGTCAGGCGAACCTTGAGCTAGTCGATCTCAACCTCGCGCTCTGCACTCTTACATATCCTGTAGTTGTACATTGCTTAAGCAAATGGCTTTACATGCTTTGCTTCTTTTTTCTTTTGTTTATTAGAACACAAAAGACGCAGGGGGAGAATAGACTACTCAATTGAAAGATTCTCATGAGGACTGTACATGCTTTGCTTATTTTCTCTTTTACTTATTTTTAAAATCCATATGAACACTTTTTAGAGTAAATGAGCGTTTGGCGAATAAAGATATGAAGTAAGTTTGCTTGGATTTAAAGGCAAGTTCATAGTTGATGGATTTATAGATCGGTAAGTGATATATGCCTAAGTGGTGAAGTCTTAGAAAATATTTTCCTTACCAAACACCGGAAAATATTTTCCGAAATATTTTCAAGTTTTAGCTGAACACCATAAAATATTGCCACTTTTAAGAAAATAACTTATAGAAAAATATTTTCCGAAAATGGCCAATTTTCCGCGAAACGAACGGACCCTTATTTCCACAAGGAGAAACAAGAGTTTGGTCAAAATAAGTCGGAATGCCTGCTCGGTTGAGCAATTTATCAAACAGATGGGGGTGGTAATGTAGTCCAATCCTAATAGCGCAATCTCAAATAGCACATTAACGCCATCATCAAACCCAACCAAAATTAACAGCAATTCCTAAAACACTAGACCTTGAAACATTAGCAACAACCAAGCTGACACATCAATTCGTCTTCAACCTTGAAACTTCACCGGACCTTGAATAAATCACGGAACCCCAATAAGGTCCCACCCAGCCTCCGAACCCGTACAGACTTGGTTGGAGAAGGTGAGTATGACCACGTCTACAAGGGCCGGCTCAAAGATGGTCAAGAGATTGCGGCGAAGGTGTGGAAGGAGGCCAACGCGCATGGGTTCATGGAGTTCAATTCCGAGATACCCATGCTGAGTTTCGTACAAGTACAGTCAGTGGAGAAGCATCGGCCAAAAGTCAGGAAACGCTTTCTCGGCGAAGAAGTAGAAGAAAAAAATGACAAGTTTGAGGGAAAGATAAGGAAACCTAATTTGAGTGGATGCAGCTTCAGCCATGGATGTAGTCGGTGGTGGCGAGTAAAGTTGGCGGATGCGCGTTGGCCATGGATGCAGCAGCTTCCTCAGCTGGAGGGGAGGCGGCGACGGCGCGGAAGGCGGTGGCCACTATGGAAGAGGAGGAAAAAGTGGAAGAAGTAGAAGAAGAGGAGTAGTGGACGAAGAAGTGCTTGGGAGCAAAGGAGTGGACGAGGATTTGCAGGTAGGTAGGATAGGGTAAAAATGGAAACCCATTTAGAACCACAACAGTTTATATCCACAACAACCCATTCATTAAAAATATGGTGACCCATTTCTAACCCATTTCATCAAAGATGGGTCAACAAATGGGTCATCAACCCATTTCGACACCTAGCATAGTAGCAGGCACTACCATTATTGTAGTAATTCATTTTCTCGTGCAAGGGATACATAATCCTTCACTTCAATCTATTCCTAATGGGGGGCATCAGCAGAAATCAACAGGTGTTTTCAATTCAGCACAACAATATTCCTGACAAATTTCGCAGAGTCAAACGCATGAGTCGTAAGCTTCGAATGCACATCAAAATCGATATCCTCAGAGATGAACTCTGAAGCTAATGGATTTATCTAACCTACAAATCAATGAGGCGGAAAAGATTTTATCGGTCAAATCTAAGACTATGTTCATACTAGCGTGGTTCTGGCATTTCAGCGAACAGATAATACGCATTCGATCCGAGAGAACAAACCTACAGCTAAATGGTGAGGATTGCAGCCAGTTTCAGGCTCCCAAGAACTAGCTTCCTGGCCTCTGCTTTCATTCTCATACATCTAGACCAGAGGATATGGTTCTATCTAGCAAACGGTGATTACCTACAACGATGACCCATCAGCACTGAACAAAACAGTCGCGTAAGCGATTTCGAGGGCTGGAATCTGTGAAGGAGTCAACCGTGGCCACTGACGCCCGAAAAACAGGGGTTGCAGGGCAAACTTGGCGTGGCTAGGGAAGCGACGGAAGCCAGCGACGGCGATGTTTCTCCGGCAATTAAAGACGATAGCCTCTGACAATACTGAGGAAAAAAAATCAGTGCAATTAATGGAGTCAAAATCGGAAACTAAGGCAAGAGAAAGGACTTAGCTTTGAATATGTAGCAGCGATCAAGTGATGCAGAGCAGGAATTCGGAATTCGAGTTTGGCCAGACTTTACTTGAAGCGGTTCTCATTTCTTATTCAATTCTTTCCATATCGGAGCTCTAGGAAATTCGCTCAAATTCTTCCTCAATCAGACGAACCGATAGTATTAGATTTGCTGAAACCGTCGAGATGAAGATTCGATAGTCGAAATCCTTGAGCGAGGAAGAGCTATAGATCAGCTTCGATTCTGCAAAGGTCGAGTCGAGAAGAAGGAGATGTGCAGGTCTGCTTCAGAGAAAACTCCAGGTTCAGAGCAGGCGATGGAGCAGAAGAACCGCGCCTCCAACGACTTCAGCAATGGCGTCCCAAAGACGGAGCGTAACAGAGCACCACAGCTTGCCGTCGGGAAGCGGCCAACGGCGGCGGTTGGCGATCGCTAGCGAATCCTTCGCGTGACCTCATCCAGATGGGCCCTCTGTTTCACGGACTTAATTATTCTCACGGGCTTTTGGGCTGCTGGGCTTAAATTGTTGGGTTCATTGATGGACTGAAGTAAATGGTTTTGAACTTTGGGCCGCATGCGAATCTGGGCTGTGCGAACTGGGCTTGAACGATCTGGTTTGGTGGGCTGACGTCTGATGGGCTTAGTTTAAATGAACTGGACAGCACGAATGGGCTTCACTGCTGGTCGTGGACCTGGGCCGCAGTCCAGATATCTCATAAGCCTTTCCTTTTTCCTTTTCTTTTTTTCGTATTTCGCAAAATTTGTGTATTTCGCCTATCAACAAAAATTCACGTGTCAAAAATACAAAACTATATCTGCAAAAGATCGTGGAATTGTCGTCTTCTGAAGTTGTGATTTATTCCGCTTGCCTATATGTTCTCCATTTTGTTCATTGAGAAGGGTTGCTCATCTAGTGTAAAAAATTTTATGACCATCATTTGCTAGGCTCTCTGCTACAGGCAGTTGCTGCCCAATATGACCAGACGGCCTTCTTAAATCACATTATTACACGAGGTATCATGCTGATTATGATGCACCAAATCACGATGGAAGAAGTCCTCTTCATTGGCGTGTCAAAATTGCTATATATGTTTAGTCGCACGAACGTCATGAAACTGCTTTCACAAAGTTTGAGACACTCATCCCTAATTTTTTATACAATTTAAATCTTAATATTTAACCAAAATTTAGGTGTCAACGGATATGATTAATGATTATTGTTTCAGTGGCATTCCTATAAAATTATCATGAGCATTGCTTCGCATTGCGATGGTTGGTTGAATTTAACAGTGTCCAACCTAATGTCTCCCCTGTTCCTTTTTATTTGCTTGCTCTGCGCATCTCGAATTATTTCCCATAATCACTTTAGAAAACTATACCTTATAATGTAAGAAAAGCATAAATGACTAGAATATGTTCTTGAAGTTTCATTCTTTCCCCTTCACTTTAGTTTGATAGTAAAAAGATAAGATTGTAGAGGACATTTTCACTTTTTCTTTTCTCTCATTTTGAGGATCATCTCTCATTTTCTGGGTTTGAGTTCTTTTCTTCCAGCAAAGAGGTTTCTTGTTCCAAGTGTTTTTTTACCCTGGCCAATAAAACTTGACATGCTCCTCAGCTTGGCCTATGCTTTCTATGACAAGCCTGCTTTCACTTTAGACCAGAATCGCCATGTTTTTTCCTCGGGATAGAAACTTTTGAAGAAAATCTGTCTTCTTCGTAGTGTTCAGTGCTAAAAAAAAATGATTTTTTTGTGTTCTACTTTGAGAGCAAATTCGATGTCTCACTAAATGCATTTCCTATAGTATTTGTCTTCCACTGAGAAACATGTAATCGTAGTATATTCTCAAACCAAATAGGAAACTCATTTTTCATTCTTATTTCACTAAAGATAAAATTAAAAATAGTTGGGCTACATTTTACTGCCAACATGATGTAAAAATAATAAGCGTACCCCGGAGTTTGGCCTAAGATTAAGGGTATAAACAGATAATAAGGGAGACAAAAAAGGGGCTAAGTAAAATTTTGTGTGACCACTGGTAATTATTTTAAAAACTTAAATTATTATATGAATGCTTAGTTTAATATTTAAATCTTTTAACTCGTGATTGAGGGATCAGTCCAACCAATTTATAGAATTGATGGTAACAAATGAAATCAGATTCGTATGGATAACTCCGGTCACAACCGAAAAAACTTAATATCATTTCTCTCTTCCCCCTTCTAGCTAAGCTCATCCACCTCCGCGATCACTCCGCCATGGCTCCCGCTGACTTCTCTGATCGTTATCATCATCATCATCCGCGCACCACTACCTTGCAATTCATACATGACACATACTTGCTTGGAGGAACCCATGAGAGGAAAACATGGTCTAATTTCTTTTTCTGAATGCCAAATAGATCATCGGTCTTTAACTTACTCTTCAAGTGAAAGAAATGCATCACAATAATCAATAATTCCCTTTTCCTCGAATAAATTATTGCAATGAATCTGAACATGAATTTGACAATCCGACCAGTTTATTTAGGTCCGAACACAATTTGAGCGAGGATGAGCAAAGCATATTTCTTTTTCATCCCAGACCCATCCACTTAGGTCCGATCCAACTGTCCACGCCTAGCCATTATATCAAGAAAATTTAAAATTATCATGCCTGAGCCTGGGTAAGGATTTTAAGCTCATTACCGAATGAAAAAAATAATTCAAAGACAATGCTGTTGCTGGTGAAAAAAAAAGAAAATCTTACAAAATTGACACACAAAATAGCACGTAGACTACACTGGATGATTAAATGATCAAGTACACAGATTTTGTAAATTAGTAGCACCGTTGGAATCTGCGTAGGATGCTTCTTAAATAAGTCTCTCTCCAATGTCTTGATCAAACTTACCTTATTTAGAGCCCCTAACTGCATAACAAATCATCGTAGGAGCATCGAATCAATGTCTGAAATCATGTATCCTTACCCTTCTGATCCTCTACCACCACGACCAGCTCCTCCTCGCCGTCCTCCTCAATGGAAATATCATGTCTACGTGAGTTTCCGAGGCAAGGATCTGAGGAAAAACTTCATGTCACGCCTCTTCCATGCTTTGAATCAGGCCTCTATCCAATACTTCAGGGAAGCGAGCATTTTGGTCCGCTTGACAATGAAATAAAATGAAATAAATAGAAATCTATTCGGACCACCTAGTGTCTCTCTCTTCCCCTCCGTCCACACCACCTCTGAGCTTGACCACTGCCATCGCCCGGCGCCGCATCCAGGCCAACACTGCTAGGTGTCCAAACTGAGCCACTTCCTCTATCATGTTCGTCTTCCTCCGAACTAGGCCTGGAGCCATGATGACCATGTCCCTCCGTCATGAGACGAGCACAAAGACTGGGACTTCCAGATTTGGAGCTTGTCCATGGCCCTGAGCCTTGATGATGAGGTCCATTCGTCTTCGGCCACCAGCCAGATCTGGTTGCTTCGCCTTCTTGCCATCACCATGGCTCATGATCTGGTCTTCAGCTTCGTCTTACTCAGTTTGTCTTCGGCGTCGCAGTCCTTTGTACGTCTGCTTGTCTTCAACTTCGTTTTCCACTGTTTTTGTTTTGAGCTCATAGTGTAGCAGTGGCCCATTCCGGTCGTAGCAGCCAAGGAGAGCAAGGCTCGTGTCTGTGGACGAACCCCCTCGCCGATCATGGACCAGCAACGTCATTATTCAGATTTGGTCGGCTCCGTCTTCCGCCATGGTTCCAAATCTGCTTGGAGCAGATCCGCGGCAATGAAGGTAGAGGGTGTAAACTTGCCGCTGGGTGTGATGGCCATGACGTCGCGAAAGGCTCGGGGATGGAGGTGGTGGCAGCTTGAGCGGAGGCAACGGTACGGCGATGCCTGTCATGGTGGACGAAGAGAGAGAAATGAAGTTTTAAATTTTTATAGGGAGAAGAACACTATAAATGCATTTACTTATGTACTACCCTCATTTTGGTGCCACAATTTTTCGCCGAATCACTTAGGTGTTACTTAAAAAAAAAATGATCATAGAAGTGTCAACTTTGACATGAGTCGCTAAAAATCTGACGTGGCTATATCTTATTAATTTATCAATCCTACGTGGCTTGCAATCATGTTAGTCAATATATAATCTCTAAATGACATCGTGTAGCAAGTTAGAAAATGATTATTTCAATGTTGTCAGTCATTATAAAAAAGTGATCACTTTAGTGTTGATTGTTGTTGTTAAAATAAAGTGATCATTTTAGTGCCAAAAAAACCTTTAAACGACTTCATATAGTAAGTTAAGAAGTGATCACTCCAGTGTTAGTCATTGTAAAAAAAGATCACTTCAGTGTCTATCATTGTTATATATTGATTACTTTAGTGTCAACCTTAATAAAAAAATTATCACTTTTTTTTTTTGGTCGGAAAAAAATTATTACTTCAATGCCAAAAAAATGCCACATTAGATAAAATTTTCAATTATAAAAGTTACGTAATTTCTCTAGTCAAAATTTTTTCCTAGAAAGACTTAAGTAATCATTTTTCTCCGATTTTGATATTTAAGTGAGCCAACAAAAAGTTGTGATATCAAAGTAAATACCGAACACAAGTTAAGGCACTTTTTGTATCATTCTCCCAATTTTTATATGTGTCTATGCTTCAAAGACAACGCGAGAGAAGATATTGGGGAAGACATGGAATCCAAGCTTTTCAAAGCCATTTGGCATGCGAGGATTGCCCTAATCGTGTTCTCCAGGAACTAGGCCGACTCAAAGTGGTCCATGAACGAGCTAGTTGAGATTCTAGAAAGGTTCTTGGGTAGATTGATATGATACCATCTTGTATGTTAGTACACGTCCATCATTGAGGTGGATCTATTTGGAATTTTGGACCCTGGTTGGAGGCCCTTTGCAATTGTGGCAATTAGATTTGTATGTCATTTGTATTATCAACGGTTATGATGGCTTTGATCTATTTGGATTTCTTCATTTGTGAGAGGGCACATTATGATTACAGGCCTTCTACTTTAATTTTTTCCTTTTCCATATATTTTACACAATCAATATTTTCACTGGTATATAAATCGGAACATTTTGAAATCTTTCCCAAATTAAAACACTATCCCTCAAAATTATTTCAATTTTTGCAAATTCAACTGATACTTTGTTTTATATAAGTTGCGATGAATCAAAACTAGCTAATAAGTAAAGTGTGACTAAATTGTTAAAATATACTTTTCTATTTTGGAAAAGTAAACAGATATAGATCTATACTTATTCGTATGTCTCGTGGTAATAGCCACAACGAAAAAGACTTCTTTTTTTTTTTGTCGTTAGTACATTAATGGTTGTATATACCATTACACATATTAATGGGGGAACGTTTTTCCTTTCATCAAAATTCACTAATCATTTCTAAATAATTAATAGCAACAAGTGTTTGCACACATTTTCTAAAAGTTACTAAATGTTTCAAAACTAGTAACTTCATAGCCTAAGCATTCTCATTTCTCAATGAAGAAAAATTAAGATTTTTAATGTGATCAGAATTCATTCACGTGATGATCAGTAGTCGACTTTCACACAACACAGAAACAATCTTGCATATCATACGAAAGCCATAATTTTTTTTTGGTCGGAATATGAAAACTATACGCGAATGTGAAGTTAATTTCATTAGAAATCTACAAATTATTTTTTAAGAACCCCTTGGAGCCGCACTCAGACGATTTTCCCCTCCCCAAATGCTCCTTCCCGACCGTCGTCCTCCATTCGAATCCTCGTCCTCTCCGAAGCAGTCCGACCCTCCAATGGCGCTGAGAATCCACGTCCTTCCCCTGCACGCCCTGCCCCGGCCCCCGAAATCCCGCCTCCTCCCCCTCCGTTTCGACCCCCGCAAGCCGCTCCCCGCCTCCGTGTCGTGCAGGGCCAAGAGGCCCACCGGCGACGCCGAGATCGCGTCCGCCTTGGCGGAGGAGGTCGCGAGGGTGCACGCCCAGAAGAAGCAGAAGGACGAGGCCCTGAGGAAGGGCAGGGCCCTCCTGTTCGCCGAGCTCTGCGGCTACTTCTCCCTGGGGGAGGACGAGCTGAGGAGGAGGTGGGAGAGGATGGAGGACGGCGAGCGGAGGGATATGGCGGCGGAGTTCGTGTCGAATTGGAGCGCCGATTTCCATCCCCTGTCCGCGAGGTCCGTCGTGGAGATGGTCGAGGAGCACCTGCGGCGAGAAAAGAAGCCGTCTTTCTCGGACGATTCGGCGTTTTTTCCTAGTTTGAAGAGGTTGATGGGCTTGGGTGAGAACAAGTGAATGTGTCTTGGGGTTATAGTTTTGTTGGTGGTAAGTGCCTATTCGCTTTGCAATTTCTTCCTTCTTTTCTCGGATGGGAAGGGCAGAGTAGTGGGCGGTTACTGTAGTGCACGACGTCCGTTTGATCAATTGATTGTACATGTTTATGCAGAAACTATCATTCATGGCAACTTGAGTTCGGTTGATTTGTGTTTTCTCGGATTTGCTCTCGCTTTCCCATTTTTTTCTCTGACCCTCTTTAAAAGATGGAGTTTTGTTCGTTGAATTCAGTTGATTGGCAATGGTTATCGGTAAAACGAACCATAATTAGATTCGGCAATAAATTTTGTTTTTTGATTGGGTTCTATGCCTATAGTATTTGATGGGTATTGAATATGAAGCAAAATGAATCAGTTGGAAACGGTTCAGATGTTTAATGATCCCCCTGGCCCCTTGGAGGTTTGATTTGAGCGGCTAATAAGTGAAGCATTTGACCTCTGCTTCCTGTCATGCTTGGATCATCAACCCGACAACTCAATCAACTTGAGGAAGACTTGTGGGAACGACCAGAAAGGTGCTCAGAGGAGGAATCCCTGGTTTGGCTGTTGTGGAAGTGGAGCTAACATCGTACTTAAGCAATAATGGAACCAGGCAAAGATCTCCACCTTACTTAACTGTGCCATCATCGGTTGTACTTTCACTCTGTAATTCGCCATTTGGGCCGCACGGTCTACATCCAATCGCAATTGGCTTCAAAGCTATGTACTTTGGTGGCGACCTCTTGCTTTCTTGGTCAGTGTGGATTCCCTGTGTTGCGACGGTAATTTCAGTCATCTTCTCCATCAATTTCTCAAATGACTTCTGCAAGAGAAGAATGGCACAATCCATTCATGAAAATGCCAAATTGGATGCACCCCAAGTCAATAGCGACTTGTCTGTAATGCTTGTCCTAGTAAATAGCAATTTGTGCGTCTCTGCTACGCACAAAGGGTACCCTGATTTTCTCTATGATGGCCTTTTAGATGCCGCTGTCGTGGTCATCAAAGACAATGAGGAAGCTCCGTGCAGGAGAAGAGATTGCCCCTGATCCTTTAGAAGCCATCAAGAAAGGATCTTCGTACCCATTCTCTCTAAAAGAGTAGAGAATATGTTTCTAGTAGAAAGTGCCTCAAGTAGGTGGCGCGAATGGTTGAATGTAGGGAAGAAAGGAAACGAATGATCTTTGCAATCTTCTATTACGCTCCACGATTTCAGCGCTGATCTAGACCTTTTGCAAAAGCCTTCTCGCAGCACGAGAAGCACTATCACTGTGAGACCATCCAAGGATGGAGAAATGATCTCGATGTGGTTGGATCATTGAAAAATGGGAACTGAAGAACATTGTCGATGGGTTATTTGTTAACTCATGAATTTGCGACACTTATGATGTTGTGGATTTCTATTTTCTGGCCTTGTGAATGCATGCTTGGTTTACTTGAATGTATTCAGGAAAGAGATCCTTGTCATTGTAAATTAGTAATCCAGTAATATCGTATAGAATCTCATCCCATTCAACTATTAAGCAATATAGGAGCTTTAATCTGCATTTGACAAGTCGCTATTATTAAGTACGACTAAGACATTTACACAGCACATCATCGGTGGTTTATCACTGCTTTAACCACAACCGCTAGCTAGCCAATCTAGCGTGCTGTACTGCTACTGCCTCCACAACCACCAATCAGGTAAGACTAATGTTGCCAAGGTCGTGTTACAACCGACTTCTTGAACCATTTGCATGCCGTATCTTGTCAGAGACATCTGAGAGCCATCGCTGCAACACTAGGATCTTAGAATATTGGCAGAATTTACTGGTCTCTTGAAGGCTTTATTGGTATTGGGCTTAAGGCCCATCCGCCCAAGTTGGGCCCAGAAAGCCCGGCCCACGGGAATAGGGCCCGTGGAAGGAGATAGGTATAAAAGGGAGGAGAGAGAGAGACATAACACCTGTTGGAACAATCAGTACGTACGCTTCCTTTCTCCCGCGCACTCTCTCTCTCTCAAAAAGAAAAAGAAGAAACAGTAAGGCTTCGACAATTTCTTCTTCCCTTCATTGCTTAATCAGATCGAACAGGACCGTTTCTCTTCCTCTTGTCGGCGTTGGTGTTTAATCTGTGGCTAACAAGGTACGCTCGAATCCGTGGTGTGCTTTACGATCGGTGATGCGTGTTTTCCCGGGCTTCGTCTTCCGCATCGATTTAGGGGTTCGATTTAGTGTCGAATCCGGTTTTCGGGGATCAGTAATTCCCAACATTGGTATCAGAGCCCTAGTTCACGTTTTTCCCGATCAATTTGACGTTTTTTCATTGATTTTTTGGCGAAAACCTTCGGCCGTACGGATCGGGGCAAAAATCCCGACACCCGAGCGCTGTTCGGCCATTTTTCTGCGTTTTCGTAAGTTGAAATTGATATCTGAAAGCACTAGGCGAAAGAGGTCGTCGAGACGAGTCCGGCGACATGTTGTGCGTCGCCGGAAGACGCCGCACGCGCCCACACGCGCGGCCACAAGCCGCTGCGCGTGGGCGCCACGCGCCCGAAGCGCTGGCAATGGGCAGCGCGTGCGCCACACGCGCCGGTGACGAACCGGCACGTGCGCGCCGCGACAGCCGAACGGCACGCGCCGGTCCGCGGACCGGCGCGTGCGGCGTCACGTGATGACGTCACCCAACGTCATCCAACGGTCGGTAACCGCTCGGATGACGTCACGATGACGTCATCGCCGGCGACGTTTCGCCGGGCGGTCACCGGCCGGCGACTCGGCCGACCCGACGACCCGGCCGAACCGCGGCGCCGCGCACGCGCACGGCATGTGCGGGTGACGTCCGCGTGGCGTCATCCCGCGCACGCGCGCGGCACGTGCGGACGGTTCGCCCGTACCGGCCCGACCGGTCTGTCCGGTCCGACCGGTCCGACCGGTCTGTCCGGCGACCGTTGACCCGTTGACCCACCGTTGACCGTTGACCGACCGTTGACTTTGACCGTTGACCAAAAAAAAGGAATTTGTTTCTTTTTTCAATTATGTCTGTATGGGTTGTAGGTAATCCATTTTTATTCTGCATTTGTTGCATGAATCATGGAAATTTATGTATTTTCCATTTTGTTTATTATGGATTATAAGTGATCCATTTTAGTTATGCATTTGTTGCGGGAACTATGATGCGTTATGCACGAGATACCGCAATCCCAAGAACGGACGAAGGAAGAGCTAGACTAAAAAGGCTGATGAAAGAGTTAGCTGATTATCGGTGGCTTGATGGTGATTTAGTATCACATATGGTCAAGGTCAATCGGATGATAAAATTCAACGGAAATCATTTGGAATGGTTATCTTATCTTGGGACTTTGAGAAGGTGCGATTTTTTGATGAACACTCTTCCACCCGAATGGCAAGATGTGTTAGATCGGCTATGGGAGGTCAACGTGGTCCGGGTTATAGGGGGCTAGTGGAAGCTTTTGTAAGAGAATACTATAGGATTGAGTTGGCCAAAACTTCAACCCTCGAGATTGAGCGCCACATGGCGCGAGAGCGAATGCGCCTTGGTGGCGACATAAGAGCTCTCCAAAATTTTTTCCATGGTTGGCAAATGTGCCTTCGGTTTTCTCGAGATGTTTTGGTGATAGATTAGAAGGGACTTTCCCTAATTATTTCTTTGATTAATTATGTAATGTTTACTACCCGATTGTTGTTGATGTAGCAACCGATATGTTAGTTGTATCATGTGAAAGCATTGTTATTTTATTCGTTGTTAGATAATATTTGCTTTACGTTATTGCGATTGATGTGGGTAGTTAGTTGTGGGTAGTTATAGAAGTTTTTGTAACTTCATAGAAATGATTTTGCATATGACAATCATATTAATGATGGTTTTAAGTTAGGATTTTTGGAGGATGATTGGAAATGTAGTGACATTTTGATTCTGAAGCCTTACTTAAAATTATTCATTAATATGATGGGTCTATGCAAATAGGGATGCATAAATGATAGGCATTAATTATTCGTGCACATATGTCTAATATGTTCAGATTGATGGATTCAGCAACTAAGAACGTAATTGCTTATGTGAACGGCAACGATTGTGGAATATTGAATATGAAGATTCAATATGTGCTGGAAAAGCTAGAAGCACTAGAAGCTCTTGACCATATTATGGAAGATCTAGAGGATGTTGTGCGCCACCTTGAGCTAGTAGAGGACTGCCTATCGGCATTTGAGCCGAAAATAGACATTGGCTATGCTGGTCCTAGCTCAGAAAGGGCCATGAGCTCTAAGCGCAAGCGTATTGATTCGTTCAATATGTGGGAATGCAAAGGATCAAGTCCTTTATTGCAAAAGATCAAAAGTTAACCAACACAAAAGAGGAAAACGTCCTCAAGTGAAGAAAATGTCAAGGGTGAAGTGTTACAATTGTGACAAGAATGGTCACTATGCTCGCGACTGTTGTGAGCCAAAGAAGGTAAAAACCTCTTGTACATTTGAGAACTTTGATTATGTGTCAAGTTCTGAATTATTGGCTGAATCCAATCCTTTATGGACTGTAGATTCAGGAAAGACAGACCATGTAGCGAAGGATAGAGAATCCTTCGTGGAATTCCGACGATACCGACTGGAACTAAGTGGATCTATGTGAGATATAACTCCAGAAATGAAGTTAAAGGGATTGGCACCTGCCAATTGAACATGCGTGGTGGACGCATCTTATTCCTACATGACGTTCCATATGCTCTAGAGATTCGTCGAAATTTAACGTCTGTTTTTTGGTGTTGGTTAAACTTGTTTTTTTTTATGAACTTCCATAATAGAGGTGTAGATTTGTGTTTAGATACAAATTACTATGGTTGTGGTCACTTTCTAGATGGTTTTATTGTACTGAATGTTGACTGTGGTGATGTCAATATGTTATTCCCTTGTTTCACGTCTTTTACTTCATGTGATAATGATGTGAATGTGTGGCATGCTAGACTTGGTCATATTGGCCAACAACATATGAATAGACTTGTCAAAGAGGGCTTGTTGGGCAATATTGAATAAGTCGATTTGTCCATATGTAAGCATTGCCTAGAAGGGAAAACGACAAGGAAACCATTTGGAAAAGGTAAAAGAGCTGACGTTCCTCTGCATTTAATCCATTATGACGTTTGTGGTTCAATGAATGTGAGAGGAAGGCATGGGACTGTTTACTTCATCACTTTTAATAGATGATTATACTCGATTCGGATGTGTCTATTTGATTTCTCATAAATCTGAAGCATAAGTTGTTTCAAAAGGTTTATGAACTTAGTAGAAAATCAATTAGACAAGAAAATAAAAGTATTGAGATCCGATCGAGGTCGAGAATATTTATCTGATGAGTTCAGAAAATTATGTGATGAAAAAGGAATAGAAAAGACAGTTATCTATTCTATATACTCCTCAACAAAATGGTGTTGCGAGAGAAAGAAACAGAACCCTACTGGAAATGGTTAGGTCCATGATAGCGCATGCTAACTTACATATCACTTTTTTTTGGAAGTGATGTGTTATTAACTGCTGCCTATATAATTAACCGAGTGCCTTCCAAATCAGTTAGTTCCACTCCATATGAGTTATGGATAGGTAGAAAACCAGACTTAGGTTTTCTTAAGTTATGGGGTTATGCTGCCTATAATGAATCCTCTCACAAATTTGGGAAATATGGTCCCAAATGAAATAATAGTATTTTCATGAGATACTCCGAACACTCGAAAGGGTATGTGTTCATAGGTGAGCAGGAAAGTGGGAGAATAATTGAATTTTGAATCACGGGATGTCACATTCTTAGTTGATGAATTTCTTAAGAAGGGCGAAATAGGGGAAGATTACTTCCTATTTGAAACCTTGGATCAAGATAATGATATTAATGGAGTTCATCCAAGTGGGAGTAATATGAGAAGTGATGAATTGAATTCAACTCATTCTCAATTACAACCACATGATGAGATGATATCGTCATTATCTAATCTAAGTGGGAGCATAATTGGGAATGATGTGCTAAGTGTACTATCTCCCATACGGTGAACAAGTTGCCACTTTTATAATTGCTCCACAAGATGAGGATGAGCCAAGAAATATTAATGAGGCTCTGAATTGCCCTAATAAGGAAAAATGGATTCATGCAATGGAAGAGGAAATGGAGTCGATGAAATCAAACTAAGTCTAGGAACTGGTTGATCTGCCAAAAGGACGCAGAGCTATTGGGAACAAATGAGTTCTCAAAATAAAGCGAAAGGCTGATGGCTCGATAGAAAGGCATAAGGCTCGCATTGTGGCGAAGGGGTATAATCAACAGGAAGGAATTGATTATGTAGAAACATTCTCTCATGTAGTGAGATTTACCTTGATTCGCATAATTCTGGCAATAGTGTTTGGTATGGATCTTGAGTTACATCAAATGGATATAAAGACTGCTTTCCTCAATAGAGAATTAGAGAAAGAAATAAATATGGAACAACCTGTTGGTTTCATAGTAAAAGGCTAAGAAGAAAAGGTATGTCGACTTTGGGGGTCGATATATGGCCTTAAGCAGTCGTCAAGACAATGGTATATACGATTTCATAATACCATAATGACATATGATTTTACAATGATAGATGATGATCATTATGTATATATCAAAAGATCCAATGATCAATTTGTGATCATATCATTATATGTTGATGATATACTAATTGCTGGAAGTAATATGGAGTTTGTCAATACAATCAAAAGTTGGTTGTCTTCCAATTTTGAATTGAAGGATATGGGATATTAAACCCATAGACACTCCTATTGCAAAAGGTGAAGGATTGAGCCATAGACTGTGTCCAAGGACTCCACAAGAGAAGGAACAAACGAAATATGTTCCTCATGCTAGTGCTGTTGGGAGCTTGATGTACGCTATGATGTGTACAAGACCTGGCGTGTGTTTTTTACAGTTGGAATGGTGAGTAAATACCAATCCAATCCAGGTCAAGCACATTGATAAGCCGTTAAGAGAATACTGAGGTATCTAAAGGGGACTGCTGATTATACGCTGAGTTATTATGGAAAAGGATCTGCGACTCTAAAGCTATTCGGTGTTGATTGGGAGGTGATTTGAATGAAAGGAAATCTACCTCTGGGTTTGTTCTCTTACCAAATAATGGCACCATATGTTGGAGCAGTAAGAAACAAAAGTGTATAGCCTTGTCCACGATGGAAACTGAGTTCGTGGCATTATCAGCAGCAGTATAAGAAGATGTTTGGCTTAAGAGATTATTGGATCATTTAGGTGTTATTGAAAGTGCTGCAGATTTGTTATTAGTTAACTATGATAATCAAGCAGCAAAAGTGTACACCAAAGATCCAAAATATCATGGCAAGACCAAACATATAGATACCAAGTATAACTTTGTTAAGGATATGGTTGCACGAAAGAATGTGAACTTAGAGTACATACTACGCATAGAATGGAAGCAGATCCTATAACAAAGCCAATACCTAGAGATGTGTTTTGTGGCCATGTGAAATCTCTAGGATTGCGTAGAGGATGATGTACTGAATATTGTAATTTCCCTAAGAGTTCACATTTGATGAATTTGTGTATTCATCATTAATGCCTATGAATCTTTGTTTGATCTTTATGCATCTTAATGCTCGGTGCATTATTTTAAGTTAAGAAAGTATGTCGGACAGATATAAGATTAGCCCACTCACACGGGTAATCGCCTCTATTTACTATGTGATAAATAGAGATGAGACTGTTTTTAAGCTTATTATCTAGGTGATAATCGAGAGCTCAAGCTTAAAACACGTATGTCGCCTTAACTGAGTGTTAAGATGAGGACATAATACTTACTATGTCCGAAAGTAAAATACCCCACATATTTTACTTTATCTGTCTAAGATGCCAGATGTGAGTTCTGATGAATTTTGTGAATGAGTAGATACGTGAACTCAAGTTAGACATTGGGTATGTCTGAACTATCATATGTACGGTATTGAAAGGTGTAGACATACGCTCCATGGGAAAGGAGTTAATACCGTAATACGTATTTCATACTACGTATGCATGAGACGACCAATAAGAGTGGCAAAAGTTTGATCTCAACTTTTATGTCGTGTGAGACTCTTGAGGAAAAGAGTTCCTCAATTTTTTAGTCCCCTCACGACTCTTACTTATTCTCAAGATTTCTATTTAGTGTTTGCTATCTTAGGATGTTGCCAATGGTCATGAGTTTGATTCGATCTAATGGGGCATTTCTAGAAAAGCAAGCTGAACTGAAATTGAGAGTTTGAAGGGAAGAGGAAGATTGATTTTGGAGAATCACATTGTAGTTTTGTATTCACCGGTTAACCAATTATGATTGTCTTTGGGATAATCATAATTGTGAATACAATATATATATCATTGTTTGAAAAGAGATCAAGAGAGATATAAATGTGATCGATCGATCTAGGGTACTGCATACTAAATCTACTCGGAATGTGATGCCCATTATGAGCTGCTATATATTCCTAACAGATGTATAGCAACGAGCTCTCAAAGTATGCTGGTCGCACGGATTATTCACCGGTATGAATGTTGAAAAGAGGTAAAGAGAATACTGTTCGGCCCACCATGTGCGAGTGGGAGATGAAGGCTTTATTGGTATTGGGCTTAAGGCCCATCCGCCCAAGTTGGGCCCAGAAAGCCCGGCCCACGGGAATAGGGCCCGTGGAAGGAGATAGGTATAAAAGGGAGGAGAGAGAGAGACATAACACCTGTTGGAACAATCAGTATGTACGCTTCCTTTCTCCCGCGCACTCTCTCTCTCTCAAAAAGAAAAAGAAGAAACAGTAAGGCTTCGGCAATTTCTTCTTCCCTTCATTGCTTAATCGGATCGAACAGGACCGTTTCTCTTCCTCTTGTCGACGTTGGTGTTTAATCTGTGGCTAACAAGGTACGCTCGAATCCGTGGTGTGCTTTACGATCGGTGATGCGTGTTTTCCCGGGCTTCGTCTTCCGCATCGATTTAGGGGTTCGATTTAGTGTCGAATCCGGTTTTCGGGGATCAGTCATTCCCAACATCTCTAATATCCTAAATGATGATCTTTCTGATTTGCAAGTGTCGATGGGGGGATCAAGGAGCTTGAGCAGATATTGGAGAATGATAAGAGTTCTCATTCTTCGTTATGAAAAGCTGGAGGAATCTTGAAAGTTGCAGAAGTCTACGTGAGATTGAAGGGTTTGAAGAGATGGAATCATTGGAGTAGCGGGAACATTTTTTGGGTGCTAAGACATTGAAAAACTTCCAAACCTTTCAAAACTGCAGTGGTTACGATATCTAGAAATACGAGCTTGTGAAAAAGAGAGATTCAGGGTCTTGAGGGACTTCAGTCTCTGTACTGTTGAACATTATAGGATGTATACTTGTATAGTGCTTGGAAATGCACCCGATCTGCCGAATGTTACAATTAAGCATTAGATGCAGTTATTTAGTAAAGATGGAGGTTATTTAATATGCCTAATGTTACAAAACACCTTTCGCAAGAAGTTTGATGCGACAGCCATTCCACGCAACCTCCAACAGGTATTTAATTCAATTTCATGTTTCTGTCCGCATAATCATCGGAGAAATTGCTTAATCCTGATGAATTTCTTTCCCAACATCCAAAAACATCATTGTCAAATCAAACTTCAACAGACAACACCCTCATATTTGGTTCTTAAATATATGTCGAGCCTTTGAGAAGTGTACTTTCCTCACCTTTTTGTCCTCGTGCAGGCTGACAAAACAAATACCCACCCGAGTTAAATGCGCCATTTCCATGCATGCTTCCGTTGGCAAGGAGGATATACCGTCGCTGTCCATCTGCTGTGGGCGAGGATCTCCTGAATTTTGGCTTCATACATTGCATTGAGTCATATGTCATGCTGAGTGAAGCCATTATCTCCTTCAGTAGGAGCACATGTCGCTTGCTGGCAAGATATCAGCAATCTGAGGGACTCCTTAGTGCAGGCTGTTTCTGAAGATGAGAAACTTAAGTTAGTGCTCCACATTTTTTTAACAGATTGCGTTCCGGGAGGGAAAAAAGGGGATATCGTTCCGTGCTGATAAAGAGAAGTTGGTAACTTCTCAAATGCGTAGCAACTTGTTTTACCCGTGTATTGTTTTTGGAAAGTATAACATTTGTTTATACTCAAAAAATTATGAACTGTTTTAGTAATCTATCAAAAGATATTTGTGGAACTTATAAACTATTGTATGAAATTATCAACTTTAATTTGACTGATTTGTCAACTTTTCTCCCATGGTGCTTTTATTTTGGGAGAAATGAATGATTTGAATACTGTTTTCCTTAAGAAGATTGGTTATCACTTAGAATAATTAGTAAATGATTTTTGTTTATTATTAACAATAAATTATGCTTAAATATTTTGATGGATGATAAAAATACTTTTCATTTATTTGACTTTGTAATCAATATAAGTGATCATTTTCAAGATTTTTTTTTTTCAAAATCATAGATTTAGTGTGAAAAAAAAACACATCATGGTTTACAACTATTTTAACTTAACAAATATTATTTGAATCGCTTGCCAAGTTTAGTCTAATTATTCTAAAATTACTAAAGGTTGTCATAATTTACCAATATTATTGTTGGAGCTTACTAACGTATTAAAGTTACTATCTATTTAACAAAATTACCAATTTATAGTTTGACAGTTTTACTAATATATCTCTGATTAAGTTACTAACTAATTGAAGAAACACGAACTCTTATCTGAGTCACTTAGCAACTTGTATTTAGTTATTTTGGGAATCATTCCAACCATTTACCATTTTGTATTCATAGAGATTACCAACGTGTGTTAAAGTAACTGACTCTTATACAAGTTTACCATCTCCTATTAATTATTTCAATAATCTACTGATATATATTCCGGAGCTTGGCAGTACTAATTCGTGAACCATACTAGCTTTTATATAAAAAAATACCAATTCCTATATGAACAACTTGTTTGAACAGTACAACTCTTACAATTTTTTTGTACACGGAATTGTCAAGCTTACCAATGTGTTTAAATTGCTAATTGTTACATGAAATTTCAAACTTCTTTCAAAATAACCAATTATTCCATTAATTTGTCGACTCTTATATGTGTTACTTGAGTTACCAAATTTTATATGAAATTACATACTCTTATTGTAGCTAGTTATCTATGTTTATTTGATAGTTTCGAAATTGCTAACTATTCTAATAATCTACCAATATTTATCTGCACAACTCAATCAAAGTCATCAAATGTTATATGAAATTACCAGCTCTTTTTTTAGTCCACTTACTAACTTTTGTTTGATTCCTTCAAAAGTACAAACTGTTCAATAATTTACCAACAATTATATCATAGCACTCCAACATATTAATAACCAACTTCGACCGCGAAATTACTAACAAAAATCACTGACCATTCCAATAACTTACCAACATTGAAAGCAGAGCCTAAGTGATAAATTTTTTATGAAATTACCAACTCTAATTTGGGTAGTTACCGGCATTTATGTGATCATGTCCAAATTACCAAATTTTCCAATAATTTATATAAAATTGATTGTGTAGTTTACCAACTTACAAAACTAGTACTCTTATACCAAATGATCAACTCCTATTTGAGTCCACTTACAAATGTTTATTTCATAGTTTGAAAAGTACCATTTCTTCAAATAATCTTACCTATATTTATTTGAGCTTAACAATGGATTAAAAGTTTCCAACTTGTATAAAATTTATCATCTCTCTTCAAAATTACCAACTATTCCAATATACCAATATCTATTTGTGGAACTTAATTTACCAACTCTTATATGAAACTACCAACTATATTTGACCTAGTTATTGGCATTTATTTAATTTTGTTAAATTACAAATTTTTGCAGTAATTTACCAGTATTTATTTGCATAGCTTACCAACGTGTTAAAGTCAATAATATGAAATTGCTAGATTTTGATTTTATGTACCAACATTGATTAGATTGTTTCAAAAGTACTCATTGTTTTAATAGCTTACTAATATTTATTTGTGGAACTTACCAATTGGTTGAAATGACGAACTTTTTCTTAAATGTCGTAACTAGTCACATTCACAAGTTGTTATCCTTCTTCCTTTCTTGAGAAGAAAATTACTAGTTAATGTGAAAAGTTCAACTTTCTAAAACATATCGAAACTTGGTCTTTTTCTTTTGTATGAAAGGTAGGGGTGATCGGGTCTAGGGTGAGTAGGGTCTAGACCTGGACCCTGTTCCCGACCCTGTTATAACCAGTTCTCTTTTTTTGGACCCTGTTCCCGACCTTGTTTACATTGGACCCTGTTCCAGACCCACCCTGTTTTTTCAGTCCGAGAACAGGGTCAACCATGTTTATATTGGAATATGTTTTGCAAAAATTGATGTACAACATTCATATTTAAAATAAAGCGTTTAACACTCATATCGATCAGCATAAGCACATCCACCGTTGTAGCAAATAATTTGTACCTCATAACATCACTAGAAAAGGAAAAGAAAGAGAGTAGAACTTGTCTCTCCAAGATTCTCGAGCAAAATGTTATATTGCTGAGGATATGTACCTGCAGATAATGTAATGAAATATACATATTAGATGCAAAAATTCTTGCACACAAACAATTTAAAAGTAGAACTTGCTATAGTAGTATTCTGTTGAATATGCCAGTATGTCAAACCTACCAAGTGATTACCTTAGTCTATAAAAAGTACCTAAGGGGCTAAAATAAGGGGGATTGTCACACCTGAGGGCTAAAATAAGGGGGATTGTCACACCAACCCATGTGTGCAGCACATATATTCTCAGCTTCAGATTTGATGATACTGAGATTGTCGCTATCCTAAGTCCAAATTCATGTTGTGTTTAGAACATCGTTACTATCCTGCCCCTAAAATTAGAGTATCTGGACTGAAAAAAGGTATGCAATCTGATGCATGCTCCAATAATAATTTTATCTAAATGCTTCTGAACAATACCTAGTGAAGACTTTATTTCTTCTACCAGGTATTCAGGTAAGTCAAGCGGGCTCTTGACGAACGAGAAAAGTATGAATGATAAGATCCTGAATGATAAGAAAGCAACAGCCAGAGCAAAGAGTACCGGAAATACCCTAAACTTCGAAGGCTTCTTCTGGCCTAATCTAGTGTGATTTGGCGGTGGATGGAGTGTTCGATTAGGGAAAGACTGAAGGACCAACAGAGGGTCGCCAAGGAAGGACTCTATCTCAAACGTACCTAACTGCCCTATCGCAGGGATCACGCCATATATCAATGGATTAAAGGAAACATTGAACTTGCTCAGCTCAATCAAGTTGTTACCGTGAGGCGGTGGTGCGGCGCGAGGGTGTGACGAGAGAAGCGGAGGTGGCGTTGGAAGGAACCGGGATTAGCGCGAGGGCGAGAGGAGGCACGGGCGAGCGAGGTGCGATTGCGGGTGCGGGCGTCGCCGAGAAGTCTCGGCTGCAGGTCGCGGACGAAGGTGGGCGGGCGGGCGGGCAACGGCGAGGACGAAGCGAGATCTCGTGGGTGAGGACAGAAGGCGAGCGGGTGATGCTAGAGTTGCTGCAGGGCAGAAGCAGGGGCTCGGCTGCAGATCTCGTGGGTGAGCAGGGGCTCGGACGGACGGGCTGAGGACGGGCAGAAGCAGGGGCTCAACTTCCGGCGGTGGCGCCTAGCTTCATGAAGGACGGGGCTCAGGCGGAGAAGCAATGGCGCGGCCGCGAAGGACGGGGCTCGGGCGGAGAAGCGGCGGCGGCTTCCGCAAAGGATGGGGCTCGGTGGAGAAGCGGCGGCCGCGAAGGACGGGGCTCGGGGCGGGCGGCGGCTGCCCGCGAAGGACGGGGCTCAAGCGGAGAAGCGGCGGCGGCTGCGAAGGGGACGGGGCTCAGGCGGAGAAGCAGCGGCGGTGGCGCCCAGCTTCGCGAAGGACGGGGCTTAGGCGGAGAAGTAGCAGCAGCTTCGCGAAGGGGGTGAGACTCGTGAGAGAGAGAGGTAAAGATAGAAATTAGGGTTACGCGTTTTGTTTTTTGGGGGTGGCTTAACCGGTTCCCAAACCGGTCCGGTCGAACCGGTTCCCGGGTGGGTAATCCCTCGGAACCGGTTCCCGGACCGATTCAAACAGGGTCTGAGTTGTTGGAACCGGTTCCCGACCCTGTTTTTTGGGTGGGCCGATCCAGGAACCGGGTTGACCCGGTTCGGTTGCACACCCCTAATGAAAGGTCATCGACTATTTTAAGTGTTACTAACTTCCGATAATTTTAAATATCCAAACTCACTACCAATTCATTAGAGAACACATGGCAAAATCGCTATAGATATTGAAAATTTACTTCCTAGCAAATTACTAAACTTTACATAAGTTACTAATCATGTTTAGACCTAAAACCTAATTAATAATGGAGAACAATTTGATAAACTTGCACCTATATGTATGTCGCGACCTCATTTTTTGGGCGCCCTCTTATGCGTAGGCGTGTGTGGAGGCTAATGGTTCACTCAGTTTATTAGGCTTAGCGTGGGCTCTCCCAAGCCCACCAATTCACGACTAATGATCTGAATTTTTAACCTGTAAGTCAATTTCAAATAGGAGTCGCCAATAATCGATTTATGGTGGGTTGATTAGAAACTTAGTTGAACTATTGAGAAAAATAATTCGCTCCTACGCAACCAGATAATTTAGGATCGGGGACTTGATTACACTAATTAATCACTAATGCATTTCCGGTACCTAATCTTGTTTAAATATCAAATAAAGCATTTATGCAGCATTTTATACTAATCACGATATCTAGGATTCAATTCTTAATCGAGACTAAGAAAATAGAAATCCATGCATCATAAAGACGCAATTGGAATACGGAAATAAGTTAATATTTGTTTCCAAGAAGTTAAACACAATTTTTTTTTTTTTTTGGGGTTTTTCAAGTGTTTTCTATGCATTTTCGAAGAAAACTAATCAAAAACCACATTTTTGGTCTTTTTCTATTTTGGAAAATAAAAAAGGATCTTCGGATTTTTCTATTTTTTGGAAAATATAAATTATTTTTGGATTTTCTGATTTTTGGAAAATATTTTTAGATTTTTTAGATTTTTAGATTTTTAAATTTTTGTATTATTATATTTTTTTATTAAAATAATAATATATTATAAAAACGACCCGGGTCGGATTCCCGGGTTGGGACCGACCGGTTCGCTGAAGCTAGTGGCCTGAGATGGGCCTGAAGCGTGGGCCTGGCCCGAAATCCTCTTTCTTTCTTTTTTTTTTTCTTTAAACAATCCAAGTCCATTTTGCACAAAATTGGGCTTTCTTTTAATTAAAAGAAAATGCCCAGCACAATCACATATCAGTCTTCTATGAACCAACATCTGCGAGGACAATCGAGAATTAACAAAATCATATAAGGTGGAAAAAAAGAAAAGAAAAGAAAAGGCAAACACTATTTACACTTGGTTATTACTAAAATAAGCACTTTGTAAATGATTGATCAAATTACATTCAAATTAAAAATTTAACTTTTTAACTATTCTCCCTTTGTCTCCTCACGGTAGGATTTCACTCTCTCCTTCAATAACTTGATGCTTTTGCTTCAACTTGAATGTACTTTTTTCTTTACTCTAGAGAGGTGCATAAGAGAGAATAACCCTTGCCATTGAAGCCACCTCTGATGAAACCATCGCTAGCCACCACACGACCACCACTTGATTCAACCACCGGCACCCTCTCCTTACTCATGCCTCTCTTTCTCTTTGTTTGTCTGATCTCTCTCTCTCTCTCTTCCCGCTCTATCTCTTGCTAAGGCCTTCTCGGCCCCATGCTTAGCAATGGCCATGACCTCAATCTGTATTGATCCGAGCCCACAAAAGCTCCTGATTTGATTTGGGGAATTCGAATGAGCTCTTGAGCCAAGTCTGCAGTGACACGGGCTTCGAGCTGAAGGCAGGGAGGAGTGGTGGCGAGGGCCAAGGCGGCGCTGTGACGATGGAGAGAGATGCAAACTGAGCAGAGCGTATCTGAGGAAGGAGAGGGATGTCATGCTGCGACTTTAGAGGCGAGTGACCGATATGTGACGTGTGCACGGTGTGTGAAAGCCGGGGATGGAGGTGGCATACGATGTTAGGCTTGGCGTGGGGGTAGGGACAGGGACAAGTCCGTTTGAAATTTCAAGGATTCAAGACAGTCTAATAATTATTTGAGGAGACAACAACATCAATGTAATCTTCTCTTATGTACCTCTCTGCTCATTTTGATTGGGCAACAAGCACGTCGTATCAAAAGCATTAACTTAATAAAAGAAGGACTCGGCCAGGAAAAAATAATGAAACAGTTAAAAAGTGAAAAATTAATTGAAGGGTATTTTGGTCATCTAGTTACTAATGAGCGGTTTTAGCATTAAATAGGGTGGAAATAGTGGCTGCCAAAAACATTAATAAAGTCAAATAGATTTAACTTAAAAGAGATACGAACAATTTGGTATTGCTACCACCAACCGTGGTGGCTTTGCTGAGTAGGCTCCTGCCTTTGAAGGGAAATGTTAGGTGTTCGAAGCCCCTGCAACTTGCGTTGCAGGGAGGCTGGCAGATCATTAGATGTATTACATGTAGCGCCCTGGTGGTGGGTCCTGAGCTAGCGTCACCTGGGGGTTTACGTGGCAGCTGTCGGCCAAAGCGGTTCCTCCGATACAAAAAAAAAAAAAAAAAATTGGTATTGGTTTTCACAAATCCATTTACGTTCTGCTCCGTCAATTTCTGCTTCACTTGATATCATATACCACGTGTAACTTTTAAATAGGTTTTAATTATCTCATTTTGTGATAGCCAAATATATAATACTAGATCTATTTGCATGTGTTGATTTGTGTAACTATGTCCATGGGAGAGACCTAGTTAGGAGGAATTCCATTCCGTATATAAGGTGAATACATTGGCCCGCAAAATTATTATTATTTTTTTAAAGTAAGTCCTTTACCATTGTCTTGAACTCATTTTTGCACATGATATAATACCAATGAACTATATTGAACTCTTAACCACTGGGGGTTCGCCCCAGTGGCCACCCTTCCAACTTGGAAGGAGGAGGTTGGGGGTTCAAATCCCCACCTTCTCAGGGGAATTGGGGTGGGGACGATTTCATTTCAAGAGTGGGTTTCAACTCCCACGCCCTGCAAGGAGGCAAGGGCAAAAGTCTAAGAATGAGTGTTAGAATAGGATTAGAGTAGGACTGACAAAAAAAAAAAAAAACTATATCGAACTATTTACTTTGTTCCGTGAGACTCACTGTGAGCACCACGGATCTTGACATTTTTTGTTAGTTAGGCTAGACGTTAACGACACATTCCATGGACTATTGGTGTATAATCATTGCTAATACTTATCCACATTCCATGGACTATTGGTGCATAATCTTTGCTAATACTTATCCAATTAAATTAAACATCGTCATGTTTAAGCCCTAAAGAACAAACAAGTTCAACTCTTTCCTTGTGTTCCCCTCTCTCCCAATGGAGCTGTGGATTATGATAGAGAAAAGTGATATTAAAACACATAAGCTTTTTACTGCTAATGGCATACATAAAATTTTCATGTTAAAACAGAGAATAAAGTTCTACCACTAATTTACTAGAACTTATCTATCTTAAAACTTCTGCTATATATTGTGAGATTATCTTTTGTAGTTGTAACTTAGAAATTTGATACTGATAGTAAATAGATCACCTAATATTAAATTATGGTTTTTCCATTTCTGATTTTGAAAAGGTTTTTCAAGTAAAACTCCGTGTGTCTTCTTCCTTATTTTTTTCTCTTTAACCAGTCTCGTTCATAACAATTGATATCAGAGATGATTTGGTTGAAGAATTCCCTGCAAGATAGCAATGTTAATTTCAATGACAATCAAAGTGCTATTTGTCTAGTAAAAAAATCCGTTATTTCATTCGAGGACAAGCATATTGAACTAAAATATTGTCACATTCGTCGGCTGATAAATAATGGGACACTGTCGTTGAAGAAAATTCTTGGTGCAAAAAATCTAGCAAATATATTAACCAAGATTGTCACCATCGAAAAACTCAAGATGTGCATTACCTTAGCTGGCCTCTGTGGTTAGCGATGAAGAGGCCATTATACTAGGACAATTTGGCTGATAAAGACAAGGGAAGACTAAAAGAATATTGTTGTTTTTAATATCAATCTCCAAGTAGGAAATTGATAGAGTTGTGGGGCCTCCTCTAAGAAAGTGATGTTAGTAGAGGCCTTTTACTGTTAATGACATACATTTATTTTCATGATAAAGCAAAAAGGAAAATAGTATTGCTAATGGTATGCATTCAATTTTTGAGATTTTTCTATAACTTGTATGCCATAGACTTTCTTGCTATATATTAAGGCAATATCTTCTGTAATTGTAACCCAGCAAGGAAGTAAATCTTAATTCCGATAGTAAAAGATATTGCCTAGTGTAATTTCATGATTTTCACTTTATGATTCCCAACAATTAATTTGTTGGCAGCATTTTCAAAGATTTTTCTGTTTTTTGTTTTTTTGTTCACCAGAACACCCAAACACGGAGTCCACTGGACATGAATTCCTGGAGGAGAGGGAGGACGGTGGAAGGGCTATCTCCCCAGGTCTGGATAACAACTTCGCTGCTCTCTTCCCAGTCGTGATCGAGCTTCGTCACGTTAGCATGAAGTACCTCTTGCACATCTTCTCTATTCATGCACGCATGCACATAGATGTCGCCACACGGGTCTAAGTCCATGATCTGAGAAAATAAAACGCAACCCTAAAATGGATGACCAATTTAAATTTAAGGCGAGGCTATGCAAATTGTCCTACAAAAGTACAAAATTTTGAGGGAACCAAAAAATGCAGATGGATTTGAGCTCACGTTGGTCGTCTTTTTGGGATGAGATGTGAGCTTGGAAGAGAAGCACAAAGGGGCGTAGATGTTGTAAATTTGAAGGTGAAAAACGTCGTTACTTGCATCCTGTACGGCCGAAAGGTACTGGCTTACTTGACTGGTGGCATCCGGTGAGAAGTTGTAATACCTTTTGAATCGCATATCCTGTTTCGTCCGATATCAATGCATGCGTAGCGAAGTACTTGAACATCTCGCGTTGGTCCGTCTCATCATTGATTACTGCATTTCCAATCTGCACGCGTGTTCGATTAATCCATATACATTCTCTAGCCCAAGGGCCCCATTTGGCCATAGAATGATCAATCATAAAGGAGTAACAGAGAAATTTTTAGAAGCACCAGATTCAATGAACCCAAATTCTAAATTATGATAGGCTGGAAAGACAGAAGGAAAGACAAAAAGCATCACATTATTTTTTTTACAGTCCAAAACCTACTACAGCAATGACGATGCAGCATCCACATTATTTTTTTTTATTAAAAGACGCGGCATTGGTATCGAATATTCCTCGAGTTGACTACGATAATAAGCACATGCTTAGTTGTTAGTTAAAATCCATTATAGCAAATAGAACAATTGAAGAACTAGCAACTCCAATGATGAAAACAACCAACAAAGACACCTGTTCTCCTCATTATGATAGCTAAAGAGATTTTTCTACGTGTCGATGATGTTAAATGTGGAAAATAGATTAATGGCCAAGTATCATGTCAAGTGTGCGAGCTTGGTATCCGACCATTTGCTTTCTCCAAGAGGCGCATTCGCAACATGACTGCACGCTCAATAAATGTAGAGAGGCCAAAAGAGACCTACGACACGGCATTGAAATGTCAATACGATCTTTAAAATATATCGACATATCTATATATAGAGAAAAAATTTGCAAATGTGTCAAAATTCATAAATATTTTATTGATGTTAATGCAGTTATAAACCTTTTTTTCACTTAGTTTCAATTTAGTTTTAAATATTTTGACTTGATACTAATTCAGTCATTTCCAATTAATTTTGGCCGGGTTTTGCTGACTGGACATTGATCAACTGATGTGAATAACTTTTATTGATGTGACAGGACCGGCGCTAACGTGAATAACTTTTAATTATATTTTAATATTTTCAATTTTTTTTTCTTTTTCCTTTGCCTTTTCTTTTCCTTTTCTCCTTCTCCTCCTCCTTCCTCCAACTGGTCGTCGGACCTCAATGACTAGCTAGAGGTGATGGCTGACGAGGGTCAAGCCTCAACCAGTCTCTAGTGAGGTTGGCTCAAGGAGGTCCAAGCCGCAACGACAGCCTCATTGGCCATGGGCAAGGCCCGACCACACTAGATCTAGCGAGGTCGAGCCTCACCCAGATCATGAGGGTGGCCTCATGCTAGACGATGAGGCTCATCCTCGCCAAATCTAGCGAGGGTCAAGCCTCACTAGGCATGGGTAAGGCCCGACCTTGCCAGATCTAGCAAGTTCGATCGAGTGACATCGAGCCTTGCCTAATTTCTGGCAAGGCTAGCTGGAGGCCGCCTAGGCCGTGAGGGTAGCCTCGTGCTAGGTTGGTGAGGCTTGCCCTCGGCCGATCCTCTCAAGCCCTCATAGGTGCAACCTTGCCAGCTATTGCCTTTGGCCAATTGTCGAGGTCCGACGACTAGCTGGAAGAAGGAGGAGGAGGAGATAAAAAAGAAAAATAAAATATTTGAAAAATATTAAAATATTAAAAGTTGTCCAAATTAGTATCGGTCGTGCCACATCAACTGATTGATGTCCATATTAGCAACATTTGGCCAAAATTAGTTAGAAGGTTTATGACTTTTTTGATATTTTTCATAGAAAAATAATGATGATGACAACCATCAAGTCAATAAATCATACTTTATTGTTGCCTTGCATGCATGAGCAAAAGCCATAAACTTTAAGGCAAAAAAAGGAAGAGCATACTTGCAATATGTTGCTATTACGTGAATTCATCACATGCATATTTGTGCCGTCCGACGTTTTCCTTTCCTTATAAAAAGTCTCGCATGTTTGAATACACACAATAAGTGCAATGCCAATATACTTGCACTATGAATTTAATGCCTTTATTTATATGATCCTTTAGTAAGTATTAAGTCAAATTCAGAATAACAAGAGGGCAACTCCATATAGGTTGGAGTTTGCAAGATAAAATAAGAGTCGTGGTATTAATCAAGCTAATGGGAAGATGTGCCGTATGATTCTCATAAGATTTTTAATGGAAGGCATGGAAACTTTTATGGTCGGTGGCCCCTTCTCGTCTTTCTTTTTTTATTCTCAAGAGGAAAAGAAGTGGGAACTAAAAAAAAAAAACTATCACTTTCTAGTTCTCTCTCCTTTATATATGCCTTGATTTCTTCATATGATTGATATGGATAGGGGACCACAGGGAGGTTCGGATTAGATGGACCTACTTCTGATTGACCGGTCCCCTCACTTTGAAGTTAGGGCAGCAAAAACTAGATAGGAAAGAAAGCCTATCACAGCCTAACCAAGAGAGACATTCTAACTCCCTGCGCGGTCTCATCTACGACCCTACTCTCTTAACTCTTTGTGGATTTTATATCTATATATTATTTTTTTTTTTTTTCTCAACGTCCTTTTCTATTGCATTGCACGCGTGGTTATTCCACCTCCGGCATGAACGTATAGGTGTTAGGTGTTTCCAATGGTCAAACACGCATCGTTCAATATTTAATATAGATAAAGACTGCCATTTATGAAAACAATTTACCATAATCCCTTTGAGGTCGATAAGGGTCCTATTTGCCTTCTTGCTGTTGGATAGGATGTTGTGAGCGAGCTGAGGCACGTAATGTGTAACATCCTCAACTTCGAGCCCTTTAAATGGTAAAAGAGAAGTACGAACTTGGTTTCACTGGGTAGGCCCGGTTGTGTCTGCTTCCTCCGATCATGTCTTAGGCATAAATCCTGAGCTAAATAAAATAGTTGATTGTGGTCAAACTTAATTAGTCCAGGATATTTTCCAAGTTGCATTTAATACCTTCGTCATGTAATAAATTAAGGAGCACGGACACTTGGCACGTTGGGACTTTACATTAGAAGATAAGATTATATTTAGATTTAAAACCATTAATGAAGAGAACACCTCAGCCTTGGTTAATCAAAATTTCTTGGAAAAACAAGTGGGAACAAGTGTGAACAAATGTGAACGTATTAAATAAAGTGGGGAAAAAGATATCCCTATAGCTTAAGCCCATTAATATCCTAGGATCTAAGTGTGGATGGTAGACTTTGGAACCTCCAAAGGAGAGGCGACATGCAGAGAGAGAGAGAGAGAGAGAGAGAGAGAGGAGAAGGTCAAGACAAGTCCAATTTTGGACCAAGACAAGTCTACCTTATCTCTTTTGGATGTTAGCCAATAAATAACCGAGACAAGTGTCCAAGCTAGTATAGAGCCTACTTAGGATCTTGGGAGATAAGATTGTACAATCATGGATGACCCTTGATTCAAGGCCAAGTGGGAACACTTCTCTTTTCAATTATAATTTACCTCATTTAATTTTCGAAATTCCTGGACCTTTGTTATTTGTCAAATTTACAAAGCTTTTTATGTTATAAATTTGGAGAAGATTTATTCATGAAAGTTGTTCAAAACATCTTGATCTATAATATGCTTAAATTTCATATTTTTCTGAGGAGAAATAGTTAGAATGAAGGCCCAATCAATTACTGTATAGAACCTGCCCAGTATAGTGAAAACGATAACTAAGTTGCTTTCTCGAATTTTCATAAAATCTTCCCTTTCGAATTTGGACATGCTTCCTTCACAAAAGCTTCCTTCACCATATTAAAGACTCTCTCTCTCTCTCTCTCTCTCTCTCTCTCTCTCGATCACCTGCTTGATAGATGAATTTTTGGTTGTGTTCAATAAATTGCTACTCTTTCCACAGAACAAATTTGGCTTCGATTCCTTCATAAAAAAAAAAAAAGTTTTTAAGGTCTTCTTTTGCAACATATTAAAATTATATAATTTTTCGAGTCCGTTTAATAAGGTAATGGTACTGGTTTCGAAAGTTACTCAAAACTATTTTTTCCTTAGAATGGGAGAACCACACACCCAACTTGGAGGGGAATGGAGCTGCATGCCTAACTAGAGGAAGAAGCCAATTTAGAGTCTTTTTGGCTTGAAGATAAGAATGTATTAAATGCTTTTGAAAGCTAGCTAATTAATGAGCTTAATGAGTCACATGCTCATGTGTTTAACTTGGAAAATAAGTTGTCCAAAGTCCAAGTTTCTTGATGACTAAATCTTGGATAAATCTTAGGGTATGATGGCCCTACATTATAGCCTTGATGATCAAGGCAAAAACCAACCAATTAGAAGAAGACATTTGGCATTGAAGGGGCTTATGTGTCCCTTAGAGGTCATAGGCAATAATAAGCCTAGAATGAGCCTTGGAGGATAAGCATATAGGAGGACCAATCATAAGCCAACACCAAAGGACCTAGGCCCCAACTCAAGAAAATAGGTAGGCCAACTCATCATTTAGGCATTATCACGAGTTTGCTATAAAATCTAAGAGGAAGATGCCTATAAATAGGATGAGCCATCCTCACATTTTAAGGCTTGGCATTCTCTCTTTTCATCTCCCTTCCTCCCTTCTCTTTCATGCCCTTCTCTTTCAAGCCTCCCCAGATGTCGACCGACCACCAAAGAAGCATCTTAGAGTTAGGTCCAAAAAAGAAGTAAGTAGATATTCCTAACTCTTCGATAGAGCGATGTGCTACGCTTATCAATTTTAGGATCATGTCATCGTTTGCTTGTGTTGGCTTTGTATTATTATGCTTGTTGTATTTCGATTGCTTGTTGTTACATTAACTAAGTTCATGATTTCGCATGAGTGTCGAGTACAGCCATATGTCGAGGAGAGGTCTCGATGACTATGGACAATGCTAAAGTCTACACGAATGATTCCAAGTCAAGGTCACGAGCTCGAATTGCATCCGGCATGAGTTTGATTTAATAAAACACAAGAGTCGTTCATTAGTTCACCTTGCAAGGCACGCCTTCGAGCCTTTCATTCGGCTAAAAGTTAAACATAACATGAATTAGTTGATACTTGAAATGTATGGACACATGGTAGACGTATATGCCGACGCTGGGGGATGCCGGGTCATTGTATGGGGTAAAGCCCTGGATGTCGTCCTGATGTTGAGATCGTGGACGATGCCAGCCCAAGTGAGGTCGATGCCTGGGGGTTGCCCTAGATGCCTTCATGATAATGAGATCGGGACAATGCCGGTTGTCAAAGGGGCAACCGGTGCCCAGTTGTTATCAGAAGAGTTGATTAATTTCGACTAATATGATACTAAAAAATAAAAATGAAAGTCCACGTGTAGTCCATGATTGATACATGTGTGATGCTTGCAATAGCTGAGTTTGTTTGATATGTATTATTAAGTCCTTATATCAATTTGAGCATATATTTGAATTGGGTCACTTAGTGCTTGAATGAGTTTCATGAGATGCGAGCATCCCTTTTTATGACTAAAATGATCATAGGACACGGATCCTTGGAAAAATTTGTTCATATGCACTAACTCATTGTCTTTGATTCTTAAAAGCACATAAATGGTTAAGAGCCTTTCATATGCATAAGCAAGGCAATGCACGAACCTTGCTATGATTTGCCATCGACAAGTGGGTAGTAACCTTGTATCCGACGATCGACGGCGAGGTGTCCTCCTATAGGAGAATTAGGTATTTCTACTTACCGAGTCATTGACTCACTCCTGTTGTTCTCACCATTTCAGGTGTGTGATGGGTCAACCACGGTCCAAGAAGGGAATGAATATAGCAAGGGGGGTTGCTTTTGGGAGCAACTTGGTAGAGGGGCTAGGTTACCCCAGCCTTTTAATTGACTATATATGGTAACAAAAATAAGTAGCCCGAGACTAGGATGGGTATGTAATCAAAATAGCTTTTAATATGTGAATTTGTATATGAATATATATTGATTTTGACTAAAGTACAGCCTGAGTGCCAAAACTTGACACGGAGGGACACTTAAGTGTCAAAAGTTTCGAAATGTATACTTAAGTGTCAAAATCGAACCAAAATGGATCACTTAAGTGCCAATCCAGTTAAAATCTGGCCAAATTGCTGACGTGACAATTTTCCGACGAGGTGAGTGCAAACCGACATCGTTTTGCATGCCAACGTGGCTAAAAAAAATGCAAAAACAACGTTGTTTTATCTCTACGTGATAAATAATTAATATAAAAATTAATTAAATTAAATTTAAAAATAATTTTATTTAAAATAATTAAAAAATTAAAAAAAATTAAAAAACTTAAAAGGGGGGTGAAGGAAGGCTAAGGGCTGAGCCCTCGCTGCGTTGCCTCCCTACCGCTATTAGGAAGAGCCAACGACGGAGAGGGGAGGGTCGCCCGAGGTCACTAGCCCCTAGCCGACCCAGCGGCGAGGGCTCATGAGCCCTCGCCGGATCTGGCAAGGGCCACGACCCTCGCTCGATAGCCAACCGGGCCAACCTGCAGCAAGGGCCCATGAGCCCTCGTTGGATCCGGGCGAGGGCTCGCGGGCCCTCAGCCGCCGGTTAGCCGGCGTTGTCGACCCCCGGCCAGGGCTCGGCAACCCTTGGCCAGGGCTCGGCGACCCCACCAACACTCCTCGTAGCGTCGCCAACCCTTCCCGGCAAAGAGGGCTCGTAGGCCCTTACCGCCGGCGGCCGTGCTAGCGACCCCGGCCAACCCTCCCCACTCGTCACCGGCCCTTCTCGGCGGCGGTGAGGGCTCAACCCTTAGCAACCTCCCTTCAGCCCCGCCCCCTTCCCCCTTTTTTTAATTTTAAGTTTTTTATTTTTAAATATTTTAAATAAATTTAATTTAATTAATTTTTATATTAATTATTTACCACATTAGAGACAAAACAATGTTGTTTTTTGCATTTCTAGTCACGTTAACGTGCAAACCTCGCTGGAAAATTGCCACGTCAGCAATTTGGCCAGATTTTGGCTAGATTGACACTTAAGTTATCCATTTTGCTTTGATTTTGGCACTTAAGTATACATTTTGAAACTTTTGACACTTAAGTGTCCCTCCATGCCAAGTTTTGGCACTTGGGCTATACTTTAGTCTATTGATTTTATTTTCTTGGCTTGCATATGTCTTGCCCGGCTTCCATGTTTGTTTGTACGGGGATTGTTTATAATAGCTTATGCTTGTGCTTAACTAAAAATAAAAGACTTTCGGGATGTTTAATGTTGCTTGGGGCGTCGATGTTAACCCATTGGGTCATGCTCTCGTGCTAGAAGTGGAACGGGGGTGTGACATAATGACCCGCTAACTCTCGCATGAAATGTGAAAATCCTTCTTATTGTATTCAGGAAACCTCTCCAGCCAATTTGGCAAGAATATGTAGGGTGCATTTGGTTCAGCATTCTTAATGGACTTTCTACCTTCAAAGCTCATTGGGGAAATATTGGACCGTTTGGCAACTATTTTGAAGTAGTTTTCAAGTGAAAATTAGTATTGGAAATGCTAAAAGCTCAATGTTAGTAAGGACTAGTTTTGAGCTTTCAACATCCGGCCGAATGCTGAAACTTATTTTTTATTCCAAAATTATCATCACCCATTTTTCAAATTTCTGATTTTGCCCTCATTATTTTTTTTAAATGCCAAATTAATGCTAAAAATCAAATATATATAAATGCTAAAAAATTTAATATATTTTGGTCTTTTAAAAAATTATTTGTATATTTGATTTTTAGCAGTATTGTCAAAATTTATATTTAAAAAGTTGCATACATTATTTATTTTTTCAATTTTAAACAAATAAAAATTAAAAAATTCCGTCGAAGGGTTTGGTTTTTTTTTTTTTTTTTAAATATGTGTATTTGATTTTTTTTAGCATTATTGTCAAATTTTATATGTAAAAAGTTGCATACATGATTTTTTTTTCAATTTTAAACAAATAAAAATTAAAAAATTCTAATGATGGGTTTGGTCCTTTTTTAATATATATATATATATATATATGTGTGTGTGTGTGTGTGTGTGTGTGTGTGTGTGTGTGTGTGTGTGTGTGTGTGTGTATTTGATTTGTTGGCATTATTTTCAAATTTATATTTAAAAATTTGCATGCATTATTTTTTCAATTTAAAAAATAAAAAATAAAAAATTTAAGTGAAGGATTTGGTATGTTTTTTAAAGAAAAGTTTATGTGTGTGTGTGTGTGTGTGTGTTTAATTTTTTTTAGCATTATTGTCAAAATTTATATTTAAAAGTTGCATACATTATTTTTTCAATTTTAAACAAATAAAAATTAAAAAATTCTGTTGATGGGTTTGGTCTTTTTTTTTTTTTAAATATATATGTATTTGATTTTTTTAGCATTATTGTCAAATTTTAAATGTAAAAAGTTGCATACATGATTTTTTTTTTTTCAATTTTAAAAAAATAAAAATTAAAAAATTCTAATGATGGGTTTGGTCCTTTTAATATATATATATATATATATATATATATATATATATATATATATATATATATATATATATATATCTGTGTGTGTGTGTGTGTGTGTGTGTGTGTGTGTGTGTGTGTGTGTGTGTATTTGATTTGTTGGCATTATTTTCAAATTTATATTTAAAAATTTGCATGCATTATTTTTTCAATTTAAAAAAATAAAAATAAAAATTTAAGTGAAGGATTTGGTATGTTTTTTTTTTTTTTAAAAAGTTTATGTGTGTGTGTGTGTGTGTGTGTGTGTTTAATTTTTTTTTAGCATTATTGTCAAAATTTATATTTAAAAATTGCATACATTATTTTTTCAATTTTAAACAAATAAAAATTAAAAAATTCTGTTGATGGGTTTGGTCTTTTTTTTAAATATATATGTATTTTATTTTTTTTACCATTATTTTCAAATTTATATTTAAATAGTTGCATACATTTTTTTTTTTCAATTTAAAAAAATAAAAAATAAAAAAATTCAAGAAAGGATTTGGTCTTTTTAAAATATATATATATATGTATTTGATTTTTTTAGCATTATTATGAAAATTTATATTTAAAAAGTTGCACACATCATTTTTTTCAATTTTAAGCAAATAAAAATTAAACAATTCCAATGAAGGGTTTGGTTTTTTTAAAGGAAATTATATATACATTCGATTTTTTTTTTTAGTCTTATTGTAAAAATTTATATTTAAAAGTTGCATACATTATTTTTTTCAATTTTAAACAAATATAATTAAAAAAAACTAATATTAATAACCAAAAAGGTTTTTTAAATGTGTTTTCTACCAAGTGGCATTAATCTAAAAATTGCTTCTCAAAGCATAATTTATCAAATGGTCTTTACATTTGTTTAAAGTCATTTAAACTGCTTTGCATTTTTTCAATGAGTTTTTAAAATGCTAAACCAAACGCACCCGTAATTGTCCGCAACTATTGTGATGTCTCCATTCTTGCTATAGTCTGCCGTCGTGTTCGAATAAGAAAAACTGACAACCAGCTGGAGACCATAGGAACAACATGTTCGCAGCTGCCCTCATAAAACAAACAATTACTCCGCTCTGTCAGCCACAAGAAAAGTTGCAATGCTTTTGCAAAGACTACACTGTATTTTTTAAATACTTTACCATTATTCCATGTAAATTTATTTTTGTAAAGAGTCTTCCCGTCGCTGTGGACTTGAATGGTCCGAGTTCCTGCATCGCTTCATAGGCGAGGGAGGAGCAACCGGGACCTAAACAATCGGCACCGTAAATTTAACCATTTACTCACTAAAACATGCCCGAAAATATTCTTAAGATGATTTACAGTACAATGACATACATACATAACCAAAGAAATGATATAGATGGCTCATCTGTGCTTGTATATGCATGTAGAAATAAGAGGACATTTAAATATGCGACATTTCATGTCACTAATAATCCTTCCAATTTGGAATGACAGGAGCATCGAACAAGGGAGATTAGAATATGGCAAATCCTGATAATAACTTCTATTAGTATACCTAGACTGTATGCGGTACGCGAAAACATAAAACATATGTACCAATGTGACAGCTTGCAGTGTTTCCAAAGTGATAAATAGCCAACCACAACAAATAGAGACATGCTTAGCTTTCGTGACAAAGTACGTACATCGAATGACCAAGTTTCATTTCAGTCTGAAATGACCGTGAAACTACGACGTTGACTATAAAGCCCGTGATGAATTCTTAAGTAAAGAGAACACTGTACTTGCATTAAAAGAGAAGAAAACTTTACATTGCTTTCTAAATCAGAAAAAAAAAACGCTGGAGATCAAGCGAAATTGGGAAAACTAAAGCACACACTTCCGTTAAGCCATAAAAGAAGCGGCATCGACTCCTCATTTCTCACTCCTTCAGCAAAATAATAATAAAATGCTCGACCGGCCGATTCATCTACAGTGACATATCCACCATAGTGATCGAATTTGACCAGCGGTTGTACATGCAACCTTTTGATCCCGTCTTTCTCCCTCAGTCCTTCTTGAAGATAAATTCTAGAGTTGAGAACTCCATGGTGATTGCTTGCCTAAAGGCTCGTACCAATCCTAACTTCTCCGACTTCGATATTTATAGAGAATCAAGAACATCTCCTAGCTTCCTTCCCTGAATTTGAACAAGGGATGACAGAATACATAAAGAGAAAAGAAGGAGAGAAGAGTGGGCTTTAGAGTTTCTCTCCGAGAGAGAGAGAGAGAGTAATTGAATTGGATTTGAATTAACTGTATATATAGAAGATCAGATGAAAGAGAAGATGGCAATTAAGTCTTGACATAGATTCGGCAAGGTCAAGCCTCAACTAGCCTCTGGCAAGGTTGGCTCGAGGCTGTCTATGCCGCGAGGGTAGCCTCACTAGCCATGGGCAAGGCCCAACCTCGCCCCATCCCGCGAGGTCGAGCTTTCCCCAGGTCGCAAGGGTGGCTTAGCACTAGGCGGCAAGGGTCAAGCCTCACTAGCCATCGACAAGGCCCAACCTCGCCAAATCTAGCAAGGTTGAGACTTGCCCAACCTTTGGCAAGGCTAGCTTGAGGCGGCCTAGGCCATGAAGGCATCTTCATGCTGGGTTGGTGAGGCTTGCCCTTGCTCGGCCCTCTCGAGCCCTCGCAGACAAGACCTTGTGGCCTCTGGTGAGGTTGACTTTGACCTCGCCGACCATCGCCTTTGGCCAGTTGCTGGGTCCCACAATCAGTTGGAGGAAAGAGGAGAAGAAGAAAAAAAGAAAAAGAAAAAAAGAAAGAAAATATAAATGGTATACAAAATAAAAGACTCGAAAAGATATTAAATATTATTAAAAGTTATCTAGTTGGCATCGGCGAAAAAAATGTTTATGACAGCTGTCAAGTCAATAAATAATACTTTATTTTTGCCTTGCATGCATGAGCAAAAGCCATAAACCAAAAAAAAAAAAAAAAAAAAAAAAAGGAATATTATGTCAATTCATCCCGTGATATTTGTGGCGTCCGACATTTTCCTTTCCTTATAAAAAGTCTCGCATGTTTGAATACACACAATAACTGAATGCCCCTATACTCTCACTACGAATTTAGTCCCTTTATTTATCGAGATCCTTTAGTAAGTATTAAGTCAAATTCATAATAATGGGATGGCAACTCCATATAGGTTGGAGTTTGCGAGATAAAATAAGAATCGCGGTATTGATCAAGCTAACGGGAAGATGTAGCATATGATTCTCGTAAGATTTTTAATGGAAGGCACGGAAACTTTTATGATCGGTGACCGATCGACTTTCTTTCTTTCTTTTTTCTCAAGAGGACAAGAAGTGGAACTAAAAATAAAAAAATTGACTCTTTCTCGTTCTCCCTCTCCTTTTTTATTTTATTTTGTTTCTTAGTGTCCTTCTATGTTGCATTGCACATGTGGTTAGTCCACTCCCGGCGTGAATGCATAGGCGTTAGGTGTTTCCAATGGTCAAACACGCATCGTTCAATATTCAATATAGATAAAGACCATGCCATTTATGAAAACAACTTACTGTAATCACTTTGAGGGGTTTGGTTTGCCTCTTGTAGTTGGATAGGTTGTTGCGAGCGAGCTGAGGCACGTAATGACCTGCGTAGCTCTAGCCTGAAATGTAAAAATCCCGGTCCTTGTACTCGGGAAACCTCTCCAGCCAATTTAGCAAGAATACATAATTGTCCGCGGCTGTTTTGCTGTTCATCGCTCGAGCTATAGTCCGCCGTCGTGTTAGAATAAAAGAAAACCGACGCCAGCTGGAGACTCTAGGAGGAGCACGTTCGCAGCTGGCCTCGCAAAACAAATAATTACTCCGTTCTGTCAGCTACAAGAAAAGGTGAAATACTTTTGCAAAGACTGCACTATATTTTTTAGATACTTCACCATTATTCCAGGCAAATTTATTTTGTAGAGTCTTCCCGTCGCTGTGGACGCGGAATGGTCCGAGTTCCTGCGTTGCTCCATAGGCGAGGGAGGAGCAACCGGGACCTAAAAGATCAGCAACGTAAACTTAACCATTTAGACACTAAAACGCACCAGAAAATATTCTTAAGATGATTTGCAGTATAATGGCACAAATATATAACCAAAGAAATGATATAGATAGCTCATCCGTGCTTGTATATGCATGTAGAATTAAGAGGACATTTAAATCTGCGACATTTCATGTCACCGATAATCCTTCCAATGTCGGAATGAGAAGAGCATCGAACAAGGTAGATTAGAAAATGGCAAATCCATATAATACTTGTATTAGGATACTTTGAATGTAGGCGGTACGCGAAAATATGAAAGATATATACAAATGTGACAGCTTGCAGTGTTTCTGTTGACCAAATTCAGAGGATCCTCCTATCTTGGTAGGAGAATATTATAGGATATTCTCCCGATTTGGTGTTCTTTCTTTGTTCAATTGTTACCTTGTACATTTCTTGTAATTCAGCAAATAATTATGAACATCTATCAATAAAAAGGCAATCCCTCTCTCAAAGAATTCATAACAAAACTTTGAGAGAGGATTCTTGAGGATGTAGTCTTACTTGGCCGAACCTCGTCAAATTGCATTTGTGTTCTTTCTCTCTAAATTTATCATGGTATCGAGTGGGTTCAAGCCTAACCTGTTATTGTTTGTTTTGGCCAATTTTCTAGTTACCTTGTTGCTGTGTTGTCACCATGGAAGAACAAGATGCCGGCAAGAAACTGCGGTACAAGTATAACACTCTAAATAAACTCTCACACAACTATCAAAATACTCACACTCAAAACAACTGATACAATCACACACTCAGCTATTTTATCTTCACGGAGGGATAATTTGCTCACACAGAGTTACTGAGGCTGCGATGCCTCTCTCTTGACGCTCACTGTTGCACTTGGTGACTTCCTATTCCCAATTCCCAAGCTCTCACTGCTGGAGGCCTCCCCCTAAAGCTTACATATGTGTGGCTTCCCTAAAGCTCAACTTTGACTGCGTGTGGCGTGACGTTATATGCTGTCACACTTGAGCACGCTGGA
This sequence comes from Eucalyptus viminalis, assembly GCA_014182385.1. Classification (NCBI taxonomy): domain Eukaryota; kingdom Viridiplantae; phylum Streptophyta; class Magnoliopsida; order Myrtales; family Myrtaceae; genus Eucalyptus; species Eucalyptus viminalis. The sequence goes on along the minus strand of CM024534.1, from coordinate 34,483,778 downwards.
CGACGGGAGACTCGTTATTTTTCGACAACCATCTCAACGCTCATCGTTTTTTCTTCACTGAGAAAAGGGCAACAGATCACAAAGAGAGTTATTCGATGAAATTAAAAAAAGAAAAAGAAAAATTAAATATGTACATGCAGCCGTGTAGATCCTGTCCTCTCTCTCTCTCTCTCTCTCTCTCTCTCTCTCTCTCATGCATATCTTTACTTGCGAGAAAAGTTTGCAGCCTATTTCCCATTCTCTCACTCAATCACGCACTGTCCCCATGGGAACCGAAGAGATCGAGCGACGCGTTTCTTCTTCTGTTTCAATCCATCAATGGAAGTATGACGTGTTCGTGAGCTTCAGAGGTGAGGACATAAGGAAGAACTTCGCGTCCCACCTCTTCCGTGCGCTGAGGCAGGCGGGGATCTACTATTTCAGGGACAATGACAAAGTGGAGACTGGGATTTTCATCGAGTCCAAGCTGCTTGACGCGATTCGCAATTCTAGGGTTGCCCTCGTCGTGTTCACCACCAATTACGCCAACTCGCGGTGGTGCTTGAACGAGCTGGTGGAGATCCTGGAGTGCAACAGGAGGTACAGAGATCATCAGGGTCAAGTGGTTCTGCCCATTTTCTTTGATGTCGAGCCAGGGGACGTTCGGAAACAGAGCAGGCTAATCGGGAAGGGTTTCGAAGAGTGTTTGACCACCCACACTGACGATTTGCTGGTGCAGAAGTGGAGGGATGCGCTTAAAGAAGCTGGGAATTTGTCAGGATGGCACCTGAATAATGATGCTAATGGGTAAAGCATTTAATAAGTTCACTTCTGAAAAAGCTCATATTAGTGGTCGATTTGAAATATGCTGTTGATTGAGTCTAGTTCATGAGTTTACCGCTCATCTGCTGATAGCCTTTCTATGCTATAGTTACTCATATTGGACTTGTTCTTCCCATGTAACTACAGGTTTCAATCAAAGTTCATCGAGAAAATCGTACAACATCTCCTCATGGTCAGTCCTAGAGCAATCTCCCCCTATTTTGTCAAAAATGCTATTGGGGTAGATTCCTTTGTAGAGGACGTGATATCATCGCTGAAAATTCGGTCAGTGGATAATGTCCGTGTGATTGGAATATGGGGAATAAAAGGAATTGGCAAGACAACGGTGGCCAAAGTCATCTGCGATCGTGTTGTTAGGGAATTTGAAGGTGTTAGCTTACTCGAAAATGTCGGGGATGCCAACCAAGATACAGTTTTACTTCTTCAGAAGAGACTTCTCCACGATGTTCTGAAGGTACAAGGTCTAGAAACGTTTGATCTTCACAGCAACATCAACGAGATAAAAGCTAAGCTCTGCTATAAAAGGATCCTTCTAGTCCTCGATAACATCACTAAGAAGGACCAAATTGAGTATTTTGGAGCTGGAGATCGAGATTGGTTCCAACATGGGAGCAGAATTTTGATAACTACAAGAGATGAGCAGTTGCTGGAAGATATCCAAGTAGATAACAAGCACATGCTTCCAGGATTGACTCCTAAACAATCGCTCGAACTCTTGCGTCACCATGCCTTCCGCAAAGACCACCCTAAAGAAGGCTGTGAAGAGTTGTTAAAGAGGCTTGTCCACTACACGGGTGGACTTCCAATAAATCTGAAAAGACTTGGTTCCTTCCTTTCTAAGAAGAGAGAAAATCAGTGGCATGAGATATTGGAGAAGTTGGTGAGAGACCCTCATCTTGACTCAGTTGGATTGCCTTTAGAACCATTCTCCTCTGTTCTTCCCTTTCAATCAGTGGGGCCAATTGGAGGTCCTGGTGGGAGTCCTTATGATGATAAAACATACACTGATGTTAGAAAAATAACAGTAGTCGTAATGTCAGGGATTGTGTCCTTTCTATTGAGTATGATCAGGATGGGTGTTTGGTCCGCTCGCCAAGACATGGTGGACCTACAGAAGGCAGAATATGCACGGTGAGTCCACCGTTATGGTATGCTATGGCATATATTTGTAAATATTTTTGCCAAGACATGGTGGACCTTTGCCTATATATAAATATTTATTTCTACTAATGCTGTGCTCCAAATCAAAATATGAGGTACTGTTCGGTCATTAGAAAATAAGAGTCTCCATCGAAGGTAAATTGCTTAAAAGGATTCAACGGGGTTCGTCCACAATGCTTCATGATCTCCCAAATTCTCGAAGTTTGTAAAAAAAGAAAAAGAAAGAGTTGTGTTGGTTTTATATACTTGTCTTGATGTTAGATTTATCAAAGATTTTGATTTTGCTTTGATGTTCCCAACATAGAGTGTCATGAACTCCATCTGTTTATGCAAAAATCAGGGCTAAGATGGAGTTGAATGAGTTGAATGAGTTTAGTGAGACTAACAAAATGATTTTCTCAATGCTCATGCAATATCCTCTTTTTGAAGTACTTTTTAAGTCCTCAAAAGTATCCACTATCATTAGTGCTTTTTAAGTCTTCTTGAAGGTGATGGATGCAAGATTTGTGCTGCTGCCTGCAGGTAAAACTAGATTATCCAAATGAGTTCTTGACTTCAGTATCAGGCTACTTTATGGACGATCCCAGATTTGTCGCCATTCAGTCACTTACCTTCCACAGCAATAGGAGAACATATGGTCCATTTGGCTATAAGATGGGGAAATTTTTCAGTTTACCACCGGCTGCTGGGAAGATCGTCGGATTCTTTGGGATGTGTGGCAGTTGTCTTAATTCCATTGGAGCATATGTTTTACCAATCTCTCGTGCATATCCCTTTGAAATCGTAGGCCCATTTGGAAATAGTAATTATGAAGACCGATGGGATGACGGGAAGCATACAGACGTTAGACAAATTGATGTTGTCTCTGGCTCTGCAATTGAGTCGATAACTATTACTTATGAGCAAGGTCGTTCATTTGCACACGGTACAGGTGGGGGAGGCACAACGAACAAGGTACTGGTTCTACACGAGTAATGAATTGTTGATCTTGGTGTTAGATGAAAGCTACTCTGTTTTATTTCTCATTCGTGCAGCCCATAATGACACGTGCTGAAGACGTGATGCAAGGATAGAAATCATTAGTCGCTATTCGCTAATGTTTAAAACTTGGCCAAGTTGAACCGCCATAATTATAACTTATCTGGGAAATATAAAAGCAGGATGTATAACATAATAAAATTGAAAAACTATTGGAACATGATTTATTTGTTTTTGAAAATTGGTGATTTCTATGCCTGTGAATGTTGTTTTGCGTACATGAGTTGTTTCCATAATGATTTATGGAATAATTAATTGTCCCTCTCGTATATCTTTATTCTAATGAGTTGTTTTATGAAACTCAAGTGATGAGTTAATCTCAGAATTACACAATATTACCAATGATATCTCATGTGCAATTCAAAGAGTGTCTACTTTTTATATGAAATATATGACATTATGGTGAATTATGAAAGATAATCTATTTTATATTTTTCCACTCATGCATAATGTTTTCGTTTTACAAGTTGCTGCATTCGCTATTCCTTACGTTATAATGATTATTACAGATAAATCTGGATTGGTTAAGTGAGTATCTAACTTCAGTTTCGGGCTATATAAAAAGTGATTCTGGCTCTACTATCATCCATTCACTCACGTTTCAAAGCAATAAAAGAAGATATGGGCCATTCGGTGCTAAAACTGGAAGGAAATTTTCATTCCCAGCCACTGGGGGAAAGATCATTGGGTTTTTTGGGAGTTCTGATTCCCATCTTGAATCTCTTGGAGCATATTTCAAACCAATCTCTCATATATATCCGATCGAGTTTATTGGACCATTTGGAGGCCAAGGTGGACACTGTTGGGACGATGGAAAATTTAATGGTGTAAAGAAAATTAAGATGATGTTGGAAGATGTTGTCAGTTGCATCTCCTTTGAGTATGACGATAATGGCGAATCTATTTGGTCCTCTACCCATGGTCACAGTGGTAGCGGAGATATCCATATGGTGAGTTCATTGCATATTTTTTATTCATATTACAGTTCCCCTTCTCTCTCACGTGCGCGCCTACCCAAACCTCCTTATCAATTCTAGGAGAACTTCTGTGAAAGCCCTTCATTTGCTTATCTTCAATTGGAAGTTTTTTTTCCCTAGAATATATCCTAATTTTTGCCTAATCCTTCCTCAACCTCAGGGGAAAAAAAAAAGAAAAGAAGATATACCTTGATTAATTTGATCTCTTCTATAAGTTTAGTAACAAGCATAACAGCCCAATTGTTCCGATGGAAAGATGAACTTATGATTATCCTTTTATAAAATCTGCAAATGAATAATTTCAACAAAATTTTTCAATTTCTTATTTACTACGTTCACGTTATGTATTCCTCTATAAGCACATTGAATGTACTGAAATGACAATAATGGAGTTTTTCTTATTGATATTAATAGCTACTTTAGAAGGAATGTTTTTATGTGGTTCGGTAAGGTACGGTGAAGGTCTTAGGCACCTCCCACTACCCTGCGTCACCATTAGATAGAGTATTAGTTTTCTAATAAACTTAAAACCTTGATCAAACTAAATTGTGAGTGATAGTAACCTGCATACATGATGGACAATGATAAAGTATGGGTTGTGGACAGTTTCTTAAAGGGAAATGAAAACCGTCCAAATGTACTAAATGATTGAAATCGTCTTTTGATCGTTTGAACTTTTTCCGGTGATTTTTACTTTCTACATTAGACAGAGTTCCATTAATATGCTTTATGCGAGATGGACTCCATGAAAGTGACCTTGTACGATTAGTTTTTCTAATACTAAAGAAAGCGAACCGGCAAAGTGTGCTAGAGAACCCAATGGTCTATCATCTTCGATTGCTGACCTTGAAAGTATGACGTAAGAATAGTAGTCCATCCATACAATAGTTTTAAGAAATTCTTGGGTCTAAGTCTTAAACTTCTACATTGTTCATGGATGAGATGTTTGAGTAGGCCACTGTAGTCTATCATCTTTGATATTGATCAATATGACAATTAATTGCTAATTCTACAAGTTAACTTGGACTACCCTCATGAGTTCTTGACCTCAGTGTCAGGTTATATCAAACATGATAATTTTGTTATTCAATCACTCACGTTCGAAAGCAATATAAAAAGGCATGGACCCTTTGGTAAGGAAGAAGGAAGGCTCTTCAGCTGTGCACTGGCATGCAGCAAGATAATTGGCTTTCACGGAAGGTCTGGCATTCAACTTGATGCGCTAGGAGTCTACTCGAACCAATTTCTGATCTTCATCTCTTGAAATCCATTGGGCCATTTGGAGGACAAGGTGGCAGTCCATGGCACAACAGAGATAGCACAGGTGTGAGAAAAATAATTGTAAAATGTGGATCAGCTATTGACTCCATTAATGTTGAGTACGACAAGAACAGTTCTGTGGTTCAAGGCCCTAAACATGGTGGAGATGGAGGACATCAAACATTCGAGGTATGGCCCTTAACATTTACTTAATCTTATGAACGTGAAACTTCTATGTCATTGCTAAGGTCTGGTGTTTAAGGGTGCGTTTGGGAAAGCTTTTGGAAAAAGCCTTTAAGGAAATGCAAAGACCTTTGGTGTAAAGGGTTTTGGTGAAATGCAAAAACTGTTTGGTAAACTATAGTTGAAAAGCGCCTTGAGAAGCAACTTTGGGAAAATGCTGTTTGGTAAACACATAATTGAAAAGTCCTTTAGCATGACTAATTTAAGTTTTTATTTTTTTATTTTTAAAATTGAACAACAAAAATAATGATTTTTTATTTATATTTTTGTACTAAGAGAGATATATATATAAAAGAGATATATTAACAAATGCAATGAATTTTTTTATATATATTTTTTAATACCGAGATATATATATATATATATATATATATATATATATTAATAAATTCAGTGACTATTTTTTATTATATTTTTGCATTGAGATGTATATATAAAAGAGATATATTAACAAATTCAATGACATTTTTTCATTATATTTTTACACTGAGATGTATATATAAAAGAGATATATTAACAAATTCAATGATATATATATATATATATATATATATATATTTTGCACTAAGATGTATATATAAAAGAGATATATTAACAAAAAGAAATAGTCATTTCATTATAATAAACACCATTACATATGCATCAAATAAATAAATAGGTTTTCATTAAAAATTACAAACATCCTCAAGTATTTACTAAACTCATTACTATTTGATCGCGTATATGCGCCATGTCAGAAAATAAATTGTCATTTGAAGTACCGGCCCCCTCATTTGTATTATGAAGGTCAACTGAATATCCATAATTGGGATCCAAATCTGCCCTTGCAAAGTGTCTATCATTGATGGCGTTTCGTCGTATATAATTATGCAACGTCATTGCTGATATAACAATTTGTACTTGCTTTTCAAAGGGGAAACTCGGCATATACTTTAGGATCTTCCACTTCTTTTTCAATACACCAAAAGCTCGCTCAATTTCCGATCGCAGCGATGAATGAGCACGATTGAATACCTCTCGATAGCCTGTAGGGGCGGGACCTTGTTGAAATTCTGAAGAAGAAAGAATATAAACAAATCACAAGAGTCAACCTCAGCAAAGCTCACGAATTAATCAATGTATTGTTTGAAGTGAAATTTCTAAGCTGAAAAATTATTTAATTTAGAATAATAAACACCGAGAGAAGTGGAAAATTCGGCAATGTGGGAATGGGAACCACCTGAATTTTATGTAGAAGTAGGTCACTTAAATACAATAAATTACAAAATACTATTTATTCTCATATAACTTGAACAATTAAGTTGCGGGCATTCGCATGACATAAAAATTAAAACTGCATTATTTGGTTATTCGATTTTAGGTAATTCAAGAAAAGAGTTATGTTCCCCTGCTTAAGACAGAACTCCGAGGGAAACTCTGAAACAACCAGAGTCAATGAGAATTTTCGCTGAACCACTTGTCTGCAGCAGTTATGTGAAAATCTGTAGAAAGGCAACACTCAGAAGACAACAACCTATACCATCACTGTCCTGAGAGTCACCTGCACAAAGCACTAATATATCTCAAGCAATTGACCTCCCAGCCTGATGTTCACCCTCTCAAAATTCAGATTATGTTTTGCTTAATCTCTCCCAAGATTCCAAAAATTCGAAGCGCTTTCTCCAGTTCGTTAAATCCAGAAAGAACTGCAAAAGTAACCGCAAAATTTCGAAGTGCAGACCATTGATGCAGGGACAATTTACACTCTTCCATCTCAATTAAAAACTTGGTATTACTTGAGCAGTAATATCCTCAATCAAGCACAACATCGAAAGTACCATTCATGAAATCACGATGCGCTTAATAATCACAACCAGAAAAGGCACAACTTCCATCATCAGCTACCATATCCAGGCATCATTGCCGTCCAACACCCATCCAAGATTTTGCAAAATATGGTCACAACGTGGTCGGGCCAAACAATGACATTTTAAGGAACTCAATAGATAAACCAGTATAGACTGATACAGGACAAAGAAGAGGGCCGGCAAAAACTCACAGCTCCATTTGGCAAGTGAAGATGAACAATCATTTCTATTTCCGAAACACTAAAAACTATCCACGATGTAGGCTAACAAAACATTATGCCTGCAATCCAATCTCTTTGACAGCTTTCATGATTTTCAACTCCCTAATCCAATAGATCCCCACCATCAAATTCCCCAAACAAAAATAGCACTACACAGCTTATTTACGGAACAACGAAAATCATAATCAAACATGGAAAAAGGTTGCGATGCAAGAAGAGCAAAAAACCTGCAAAACACAACCTGCAGAACATGTTCTCTCTCTACTCACGCAATCCTGACACGAATGGTAAAACAAGCCACGGAGAGATGAAAATACCTTGGAGAGAGGCGAAATCGAGAGGCTACTGACAGGAGCTATGCTCAAATCCCTCAAGTCTGATTGAACATCCGCTTCGTTCTTCTCGTTATCTAACGGCAGCATAGACGGAACACGTGAGAAAATGCAAATCACAACTTCACAACGGCGAATGAAGTCAAAAGCTTTGCTTGGAACCGATCGGGACTTACGGGAGGAGGAGGCGGCGGGCGGCGAGACAGCTTAAACCCAGCAAGTGTATGTGCTTAAGGAGATCGAGTCTCGGCTTTGCTTGGATCAAAACAGCGCGGATTAACAGGGATTCAAGAAAACGACCATCTAATCGCGGAGTTCCCTACCCGACTCAGAGACAGCGCAAGCGGGCCAGCTCGTGAGAAATCGGGCTACGGTCTGCCACCTTTTGGTGTCTTTGAAACAAGTAAAGAAACTCACCGTCGGCGCGGAGATTTGGGGAGCGAAAGATCGTGTGCTTGAGGGCGTCGGCCAGAGGTCGTCGGAGAGGGTCCGGGCAAGGCCGATCCGCTAGAGAACTCCTTCTCGCTCTCGAGTCTCACTCTCTCCGCCACGCTCTCTCTCGCACTTGAACCTCTCTATTCCGTTCAGTCCCTGAGAAGTGAAGAGAGAAATGAACGTGAGAGAAGCGACACCGAAGAGGCAAGCGGCGATAATCTAGGGTTTTCAAAAGGGTCAAACTTGGAATTTAATAAATTTGATGAGGGCAAAAATGGCAAAATAATTTTTTTCTTTAATGAGGCCCCAGCATGCCGAGAATGCCGAAAAGCTCAAGGCACCCCGAGGCAGCCTTTTGAAAATGTTTTTACCTTGAAGATACTTGGAAAGTTTTTTCCCAAACACTTATTTTGGCCCAATGGGAACCCTTCCAAAGCTGAATCCAAACGCACCCTCTGGTTTGAACATCACTATAAATGGGGTGGAAGTGAGATATAAGAATATGATTTTGATTTAGATTGGCAAATTATCTGGAATGGGAACCTCTGAGAACGTCACTGAATATAATATCAACACAGAAAGAAACCTCTTCGGTTTTCCTGGAAAACTCTTCCAACCTTCCTCGGTTCCATTTACGATGAGATCACTCTATACATACAGAAAAGTACAGCCTCTGAAAAAGATAAAAAAAATAATATTAAAAGGTTTTTTTTAACTTTATGACTTGTAAGTCTAAGAATAACTTTCCTAAAATATGGGAACTGTTCTCAAAGAGTTGCCAAAGCATTTTTTTTTTTTTAATAATCAATTGCCATTCATTTTATAGATGAATGATTTGATAATGTGGCGGACCAAAATAGGTCTTATGCTCTAGATGCAGCCGATTATCTTTTTAGCTTTTACATTGTTTGTTTAACCAAATATAACTTATCAACTGAAGTGTTCTCTTTATGTTGTTTTTAGGATTATTTAGTTGGGGGTTGGGATTAAATATGTTTGTCTTTCCAATTTTGCATATTAAGCTCGATTATCCTCGAGAGTATTTGACCTCATTTTCTGGTCACTTTGGATCTTTTTTTGGGTATACTATTGTTCGCTCACTCACATTTTTTAGCAATGAAAGAACTTATGGGCCATTTGGTGAGGAGGTCGGGGAGCACTTTCATTTTCCATCAATCGGTAAAAAGATCGTCGGGTTTCATGGAAGGTCTGGAGTATTTCTTGATTCACTCGGAGCATATTTTGAACCTTGACATGCTAAGCTCCGCCTTTATGTGGACCTTGCAGTCGATGTTTAAGTTTACATGTAAATATGTATTATCTCGGATGTTGACATCTAAGTTTTTGCTAAATATTGCATAGAAAATTATGGACCAATTTGGCCTTAACAAAATGGATTTTCGCATCACGTAAGCACTATTATTATTTGTATCAACTGGGCTTTATTTTTATTTTTTATTTTATTATTGCATTTCGGGTAAATATATAAAAGTTATTATTCATTGAAGAAACTCTTTTACATGAACCGACACTTGTTCATATACACGAAAGAAGAGCAAGCGCTCTGCCCATGAAATAAAAATAAAAATAAAAAAATAAAAGAGAAGGGGGGACTTGAGAAAGGACAAAATAATGAAAAAAAGGATCAAAGAAGGAGAATAAAAAAGGAGAGAGAGAGTGGGGGAGTCATCTTCTTCGGCCCCCTCCCCTTTTCTCCTCCATCCTCCCTTCCTTCCTTCCTCCTCTGTAACTCACGCACGCGCGAAGGAGAGGAACAGCGCCGAGGCCGGCGAGAAACCCGGATGGATGGGACGCGTCTTCAATGCCGGGAAGCTACGGAGCAGGCGCCTTCAGTGCCGCAGAGCTAAGGAGCAAAGCAGAGCAGGTGGGGCGGTTGAGGGGACGCCAGTTCGGCCGCACCAAGGCCGGCCAGAGCCTCCGTCGACCGACCTCCTTGGCCTATATATAGGACGTCCGCGAGCCAAGGAAAAACACACGAAGAGAGAGAGAGAGAGAGAGAGATCTGAGGGGAGGCCTTTGGAGAGACATCCGAGAGGCCTCGAGGGAGAGAGACCTGAGAGAGCGAGCCCAACTAAAGGTCGAGGGTCAGTGAGTGCTCTCCGGTGACGAGACGCTCAAAGAAACAGCCGGACTCACTGGCGTCACCTCCCTTCCCGAGCCGACGTTTGGTGGGTGGTGCTATGTTTTTTAATTTTGTTTTGTTCAAGTTCAGGGTCGGCTCCCTAAGGATCTCAACTCGGAGGTGTGCGAGGCGGACGGATGCAATTCGGCCCTCGAGCTCGTCCGCCGTCCGACACCGCGAGTCGCGTAGGGGATCCGCGGCCGACCACCCTGTCTACGTGCTCTGTTTGCCCTGTTTTGGGCGACGCTGGACCGGCGCTCGCAGCCGTCTGGCCAGCGCGAATTCCGGTCCACATCGCCCCTACGTTTCGAACCTGTGATCTTGTATACCGATTGTCGAGAGTGCCGGCTCGAGTTCGAGTCTCGTTGGCGCCGAAAGCCTCCCGTTCGATATCGCACATCACCCGTTCGACAGAACGCTCCAACTAGATCTTGATTCCCTTTCCCTGTTGCGGCTGAAATCGAGCCAACGAAGGCGACGGCTGGAGGCGCCCTCAACCAGACGCAGGCGAGCGGCGCTGCTCGCCGTGGCTGTGTCCGTCGCGGCGAAGCTGCTGCGGACGAGAGGAGAGAGGCACGATGCCAGGTCGTCAACCGGGTCGGGCACGGTCGTATTCGGGTAGCGTCTCGTTTGTCCGGGCCGACTGGGTCTGGGTGTGCATGGGCTTGTAAGGTCATGGGCCTGGCTTTTCTTTCAAGTAAAATTTGGGCCTAAGAAGAATTAATTCGAACTGGGCTCTTGATGGAGCCCGGTCCGGCCAAACTCAAGACAAGGGCCCAGTTCGGTAGGCCCTGGTCAGTCCGGGTCGGGCCCAGCCAGATCGGGCGTGGTAGCCCGGCCCGGGTCCGTTTATTTAATAATTTAATAATTTTAATATTAAAAATTTTAATAAAAAATAAAAAAAATCCAAAAATGATTTACATTTTCCAAAAAATCAGAAAAAAGCATGAAAGATGGTTTTTATTCTCCACAAATGCATGGAAAATCCTTCAAAATTCAAAAAACTTCAGGATTCAAACAATATTCGGTATAGGAGAGCATTAGTCATTAATTAGTATAATCAAATCTCTGATCTTAATTTCTCCATTATTGCAAGAGTGATTCACTTGGGTTTCTAATCGACCCATCTCAAATAGATTAGTAGTGACTCCTAAATAAAATTGACTTGCAAATTAAAAACTCGAATCATAAATTGATGGGCTTGGGAGAACTCTGGCTATACATAACATTTAGCGAGGAATTAGTGAGAGTGCTAGTATGAACAAAATAAAGGAGTTAGGGAAGAGAATAAGAACACAAGATTTATAGTGGTTTGGCTTAATCCAAATTCACGTCCACTCTCCCACGATAACAGCCTTCTTGGATCGGATTCCAATATGCAATCAACAAGAGATTACAACTTTGAGTGCAAACACTTAGTAGATCACACTATCTCACTAAGTCACTCTCTTGGTATTTCTCTCACGATTACAAACGTTTAAGCTCTCAAGAGACAAAATATGATCGAAAGTCGCTCGGACTTTGGAATTATAAATTCTACGCTTTGTCTCTTTCTTGCTCATCGGTCCATGATCTCCTTAAATACTCCTCCACTTCCAAACTTCCCGTTGGACAAGATCCCGGAGAATCGTCTTCCAATATACCCATTGGACAGCTCTATCTAGAAGATTTGGTAGCCGTTGAGTGACAGGTAAAATCCCAAATTGATTCCGATCGCCCATACAAACGAAATCTTGGTTTCCATAAGTAAAGCTTCTTCATATAGAAAGTTCTTGTCTTCAAGATCCAATTGTCAATCAATTAGATTGAATCAATCAAATCAATCTTGATGTGGAATCCAAACCAGATCACTAGCCGTTATATGATTGGGCTTGAATTACGTTACGTCGAATACGGATGTAAAGTCTGATAGCCATAGACTTTACAATCTGAGTCTGAGTCTGGCAGTCTTCAGACTTTGACACGGCAGTCTTCAGACTTTGACACAGAGGTCTGGAAATCTTCAGAATATACTTTGGACATGTGTTTCGTTCAGTCTTCTGGTCGTCTTCTGACTTTGATAATATCATTTACATGTTCTATTATCTGCATGGTCTATTACTCAACCATTAAACATGTTAGTAGTCTTTGATTTATTTTGTCATCTTCAAAACATCATAAGGGATTTCCCTAACAATCTCCCCCTTTTTGATGATGACAAAACAATCTCTGAATATGCAGATTTGTAAACATGCTTTTAAAAATATTAATTTAAATCAAAGGATATCAGAAGATAACAAATAGATTGAGCATAATAATATATAGAAAATAATCGCAGCTCAATATTATGCCATAGATAATATAATATCAACTAATCAGCACATATGCATATTCATATCTTCTCCCCCTTTTTGTCATAATCAAAAAGCGATAACAATAGATTCACGTATGATAACAAATATGTCTTGCATAATTTCTAAAGATCAGCTTTTATAAAGCAAGTTGAATATTAAAGATATACAATATAGCTCACTTCGATCATATATATCAGCAAATATTCAATAAAAATCACGGATGCATCATAAAATGCACGTACCTTTTGTCATAATAATATCAATAAGAGATTTGTTTAATGACAAAAGGTAATAAAAGATGCACTAACCGGATTTTTTAGAATAAATTCTGACACATTTACCTTTCCTTCCATCCATAATAAGATCACAATCAATCCAAAAAGATTTTTCCATAATTGATCAAAGCTCCCCCTCAATTTGTTGCCTTTTTGAGATGATCACGATTCTTTTCCTTTTCTTTTTGGATTCGATTTCTCCCCTGTGATCATGACAATATTTGCGAATAGAATTGTTGCTTGTGCACGTTGAACAGAATATATTTCCAGTATTTCCTTTGTAGCAACAACATCCGCAACGATCACTTGCATTTTGAAATTCGAGGCAAAAATTTATTTTCTTCAATCAAGCTCTTCTCGAATTCAACCTCCAGAAGATAGTATAAAATCTTCACAAATTTCTGATCAAGCTTTCCAAAATTCATATGGAAGATTCTATTGTGACCTGCAAATTCTTATATAACAGATAATAATCTTTGCAAAAAAAAAAATGTCACATAATATCTTCCTTTGATTTGTGGATCAAACTTGCTAGATATAATATATCTTCTAAGAATATAGCAAGAATATCCATGAATATGCAATAATATCTTTCGAGATCAAAGCGATTTCCTTCAGCATAAATTTCAGATATGCATTTTGCAAAAGGAAATTAGATATTTCTGTCACGTGTCAAAATTGCAATACATTATATTTATGACAGAAGATATTCGCAATATAATAAACAATCATCATGATAAATGCACGTAGAGATTTGTAAGGTAGGAAAAAAAAATTCTCTTACCCATGGTATATGTTAGAAATATACCATTGATTTAAAAATATCACTACCAATTGTCGCAGGAGATATTTTCTGATTGCACCATAATTTGCGTAGATTCGCAATCATCCTTCCCTTAAAGAATTTCCTCCAATCAACTCATTTCCTTTTTGGTATCCATCAATTTGGATCCTTCCTTGAAAGTAAAATATGAAATCTCCATAATCAAATATTCTTTCTTAATTCATCATAACAAAGTATTCAAAGAAAGAATATTATGCACAATAATATCTTGCATCATAAATTAATATCACGTAAAACAGATTTTTATTTGGCAAAATATGATAAAATCTGAGAGTATAAAATCAAACCAAATAAATTCATTTGTCTTTAAGCATGATATAAAAAAAATGATCACACGAATCAAATTAAATCTCGAATCACAAATCACACAATTCTTTCTTCAATAAAGCAAATCAAAAAAATATGATCATTATAAAATCTGAATCAATCAATGATATATCGAATTTCAAGCATAATGAGAATTATGTGCCCAAAAACATTCCTTACAAACTTCTTCTTTTCCTTTATTTCCTTGATTTCCTCATCGGATTCTGAGTGCAGTTCGAATCGGACTCGATTCTGAGTCTCGTGTGAGTCGACTCAGATTCTGAATGTGCTATCAAACATAGATTTCCTTGCTCATCATCTTCTTTTATTGTTCTTTTCTGGCCATTCTGCTTGTATTTTCTTCTTTCACTAAACTTCATTCCTTTTCTACTCAGCTTTTTGAATTTCTCGATCATAAAAGCAAGTTCTTCGTCGTCCATGTCATTTTCTGAGTCTGTTTCATCAAAAACAGCATTAGATATTAAAGCGATGGACTTCTTACCTTCGGGATCTTCATCGTTAAGTTGCTCCACTTCATAGGATTGAAGAGTGCCGATCAATTCATCAACGGTGAGTGGCATAATCCTTTGAGTCTCCCGGATTGAGGTCTTGACATGGTTCCAATCTTTTGAGAGACCTCGCAAGAGTTTGTTGACCTTCATTGGGGAAGAAATTGGATGACCTTGATATGCCAAACCGTTTACAATTTCTGTAAAACGATTAAACATATCTCCAATCGACTCTCCTTGCTTCATCTTGAAGGATTCATATTTGCCGAGCAGGAAGTTTACTTTTGTTTCTCTTACACGATCGGTCCCTTCATATGTAACATGAAGTCTATCCCAAACTTCTTTTGCTGTTTCACATGAAGAGATTCTGTTATATTCAGTATGAGACAAAGCGCAATATAAAGAATAAATTGCTTTCGCATCAAGCGCTTCTCTTTTGGACATCTCCATCCGAGACATAGGAGCGGGGGGTTTGCTTTCTTTGTCTTTGCCATTCTTATTTGATGTAGACGCAGCAATGGGGTTGATTCCTCTTTCCACAACATCCCATTGTAAGAGATCTCTGGATCTTAGGAATGCTTTCATTTTGTTCTTCCACACGTCGTATTCCTTTCCATCAAAATATGGTGGCCTTGTGTTGCTTTGCCCTTCCATAAGTCTTGGTGCCAACATACTAGCCATAAAGAATCTTTAGCTCAAAAGTAAAAACACTTTTATAAACCGAGCACTTGGCTCTGATACCAATTGAGAGTGCTAGTATGAACAAAATAAAGGAGTTAGGGAAGAGAATAAGAACACAAGATTTATAGTGGTTCGGCTTAATCCAAGCCTACGTCCACTCTCCCACGATAACAGCCTTCTTGGCTGGATTCCAATATGCAATCAACAAGAGATTACAACTTCGAGTGCAAACACTTAGTAGATCACACTATCTCACTAAGTCACTCTCTTGGTATTTCTCTCACGATTACAAACGTTTAAGCTCTCAAGAGACAAGTATATGATCGAAAGTCGCTCAGACTTTGGAATTATAAATTCTACGCTTCGTCTCTTTCTTGCTCATCGGTCCATGATCTCCTTAAATACTCCTCCACTTCCAAACTACCCGTTGGACAGTATCCCGGAGAATCGTCTTCCAATATACCCATTGGACAGCTCTGTATCTAGAAGATTTGGTAGCCGTTGAGTGACAAAGGTAAAATCCCAAATTGATTCCGATCGTCCATACAAACGAAATCTTGGTTTCCATAAGTAAAGCTTCTTCATATAGAAAGTTCTTGTCTTCAAGATCCAATTGTCAATCAATTAGATTGAATCAATCAAATCAATCTTGATGTGGAATCCAAACCAGATCACTAGCCGTTATATGATTGGGCTTGAATTACGTTCGTCGAATCTGGATGTAAAGTCTCGATAGCCATAGACTTTACAATCTGAAGTTCGAGTGCGCGGCAGCCTTCAGACTTTGACACGGCGGTCTTCAGACTTTGACACAGAGGTCTGGAAATCTTCAGAATATACTTTGGACATGTGTTTCGTTCAGTCTTCTGGTCGTCTTCTGACTTTGATAATATCCTTTACATGTTCTATTATCTGCATGGTCTATTACTCAACCATTAAACATGTTAGTAGCCTTTGATTTATTTTGTCATCTGCCTTAGATAATCTACTGTTTTCCAGATCATGCACTATCATCTCAATCATCAAGAGAGTGGATCATACACTAAGCAGTGCCATATCTCATTTTTGCTTCTCGACTTGTTGCATTAACATTTCTTGACACGTATACATAATGGACAAGGACAACGTTTGGGGCGTGGAAAGCATCTTGAGAGAAATCAAAGCCATTCAAATGTACTGAAAGATTGAAGTTGTTTTTTGATTATTTAAATTTCCTTCCTTAAGTTTTTCTTATATTAGTGAACCGGTGATCCTAACACTTGTTGCAAGTGCAATCGAATTTTAGAGTTTTTGAAAAGTGTAATCAAGTCCAGATCTTGTCAAATAAGTATAATCAAGTCTCTTTGTTAGGAAAGATCATGTGATAGGGAAAAATCTCATCATTTTTCTATATGTGGTAAAAAATATGTACTATAACATTGTGATAGGGAAAAATATTTTCTTTTCTCTCAAGAAACTTCAAGAGAAAAAAATTAGAAAAATTAAATCATAAGTATCACTTATATATAGTAATAAGTTGTAAAAGTAAGTTCCATAAGACAGAGAAAATAATTTTGCTTGTAAACATAAGTAAAATCGACATATTAGGCACGGCATTTTATGTGGTAGAAAAAAAAAATACAAATTAGGCACCGTATTTTATGTGATAAAAAAATGCAAGTTAGAGAAAAATTGATTTCGGGATGGTAATGGAATTTGTAGCGAAACAAAACTGACGCTACATGAAACGATATATCAAGTATAGGAAAAAGAATTGATTATAGTATAATTGATCATACCATACACATTATGTTATGTAAGAAAACATAGATAATTATTAGCATGAATCAATATTATAACACAAAAATTACTTTGGTTCAAGAATATACGAAATGTAGTAAAATACAGTGTTAGAGTTAATTTTACTTAATTAAAGAATGATGATTGATTAAAAATGACAAAATAGTGGTGTCAAATTAAAAAGAAAAACAGGGCATGATAAATTTATTTTAGTAAAATAGGACATACGAGACAGTTGATAAGTGTAAAATGAATTTATATATGAGACAGTACAACCTATAACATTTGATCGTATTATAAATGATACATATTGATTTCAAATAATATAATTTTCAATTTTTAAAATTTGATGGCTACGGTGATCGCTGTGGCATTGTAAAGATATTATATATTCATGCAAGTTGAATTTGTTTATGTGGAGAAGGAATTTTGGTAAATTTTCAGCAAAATCTGAAATATAGAACCTTGCAAACCATGTGCAGCGGCCATTGCTCCTGATGCAGCCACGGCGGAGACGGCTGAGGGTACACCTTGGCGATGCCCTAGCTGCCACGAGCCGAAGGCTCAAGCTCCACCTGGCCAGCCACCCTCACTACCCGAGGCTTGGCTTGGCTTGGCCATGACAGTAGTGGCTGAGGCAAGTGGCGCAGCTTGTCCTAGCTCGGCGATGTGTACGTCATGGTGTCGCCTCGAACGCCTAGACATACAGCTCAACCCTTGCCTAGCCATCCACCGTCCACGGCTGGCCATTGCGGCTCCCGCCGCGGCTGCTGAACACTCGAACCCAAGGGAACAAAAAGCAGATTTAGTTCGGGCATTTTCTCAAACAGGTGAAGTGCACCACTGGAACGGGATCTCTTGGCTCGAACAGGATCGGAATCGGCGTTAGGACCCTCGTGAAGCGAACCAGGACAGGCATGGCGACCTTACAAGGACAACTGGTGGCTGGAGCTTGTGTGAGCTGGATGGCCACGAGCTCCGGCCCAACACGCTCGAAAAGCAGGGCAGAAGATAGAGGAACCGGAGGCTCACAATTCGGCTCGGGGACGCCGGCTAGAGCTCGCCAGACAAGGGTCGTCACAGTCGCGACGTCGGTTGAGGCTCACTCACTCTGTCTAAGGGGGGAAGAGATCATGAAGAGAAGTTTTCGATGAAATGAAAAACTAGTATTTGAGTGCAGCCATGTGAGATTGCGTGCTCGTTAGCAAATGTGGATTTATTCTACGTAGAATCTTCTTTCCGCCAATCAACGCGCGTCGTTCTGGAGCTTCAAATCCACGCGCGCGATTTCAGACATGTCCCTGTCACGTAGCCGTCGGTCCATGCTTTGGTTTTGACGATTCAATCCCTCTTCGGTTCTTTGAACCCATAAGTAGTCTCCCTCGCCAGCTGGTCTCGACGCTCCATTAAAGAAGCAGAGCGCGTACCGGTGGCGAAGCATTGAACTGTGGTCCCTTCTTCTCATTCGCCACTTGCGCCATAAGTAGTCTCCCTCACCAGCTGGTCTCGACGCTCCATTAAAGAAGCAGAGCGCGTACGGTGGCGAAGCATTGAACTGTCGTCCCTTCTTCTCATTCGCCACTTGCGCCTTCTCTCTCTCTCTCTCTCTCTCGCTCGCTCTCTCTCATTCGTACGCCTTCGCCTGCGGGAAAAAGTTTCGAGCTTTTTCGCGGTCTCTCGCTCGATCCTGGATTGTCCTCATGGAAATCGAAGAAATCGGGGGACTCATTCCATCTTCTTCCGCTTCGGTTCATAGGTGGAAGTACGACGTGTTCGTGAGCTTCAGGGGCGGGGACATAAGGAAGAATTTCGCGGCCCATCTCTTCCGCGCGCTGAAGCAGGCGGGGATCTACTACTTCAGTGACAATGAAAAAGAGGAGACAGGAATTCTCATTGAGCGCAAGCTTCTCGACGCGATTCGCCATTCGAGGGTTTCTCTCGTCGTGTTCACTGCCAACTACGCCGACTCTCGGTGGTGCTTGAACGAGCTGGTGGAGATCCTGGAGTGCAACGGGAGGTTCAGAGATCATCAGGGTCATGTGGTTCTGCCCATTTTCTACGATGTTGAGCCACGCGACGTTCGGAAACAGAGCGGGCAATTCGGGGTTGGTTTTGAAAGGTGTTTGGAAACCCACACGGACAATTTGCTGGTGCAGAAGTGGAGGGATTCGCTTAAAGAAGCTGGGAATTTGTCAGGATGGCATTTGAATAATGATGCTAATGGGTAATGCACCATCTTCCCAAGAAAATTATGTTTTCGTTAGTTGTATTTAGGGGTGGCAAATAGGTGGGTCGGGTCAAAAATGGGTCGACCCATATTTGACTCATTTAATCCATTTTGATTCATATTCTTATAGTGTAAATCAGTGACCAATACCCGACCCGACCCGTACCTAACCCATACCCGACCTTACCCGTATTGCTAAAATCTACTTATTGTTAAAATATTTTTATGCAATACAAATTTAATGAAAAAAATTTATAATTATTTTAAAAATATTTTTTTAAAATCGAATTTTTAATTTTTTAAAATATAACTTTTAATTATTTTTATTTTTTAAAATATCATTTTTAATTTTAATAATTATTTTCTCTTTTTCTCTTTTTTTTTTTTCTTCTTCGGCTAGCCATTAGCCACAACGATGGTCGGCGATCGGCAACAAGCAACATCGATCTTGCCGGCGTCGAGCGGGCTCGATCTCGCTGATTCAGCAAGGCCAAGGCCCCGCTTGACGCCGGCGAGCTTGAGCCTCACTAGTCATTGGTGAGGTTGAGCCTAGCTAAATTTGGCAAGACTCGAGCTCGCCGGCATCAGGCGAGGCTCAATCGCCGATCTAGCAAGGCCAAGGCCCTGGCCGACGTTGGCGAGCTGGAGCCTTGCCAGTCGTCGGCGAGGCCGAGAGATCCAGCTAGGCTCAATCGTCGGCAACCTTCGAGGGAGCGGCGGAGGCGAACCTCAGAGGCGGGCGGCGGAGGCGACTCAGAGGTGAGCTGCGGTGGCGAGTGGTAGAGGCGGCTTGGAGGCAAGCGGCGAAGGTGAAGGTCGAAGGTCTGTCCATGTTTTTAAGGTTTTAAAAATGGGTCAGAACGTGTGACCCATTTTTTACCCATATAAAATTGAACTTAAAATGAGTCGAGTGTGGGTTATGACCCATTACAACTTCATAACCCATAGTCAACCCATTTGTGAAAAATATGGGTGCAAATTGGGTCCATGATCCATTTTGCCACCTCTAGTTGTATTCCTAGTTGCACTTGCTGGATAAATTCACTCACCGCAAAAGCTCATATCGGTGCTTGATTTGAACTCTACTGTTGATTGAATTTAGTTAATGTGTTTCTTGCTTATATGCTGATGGTCTCTTCAGGCTGTAGTTAGTCATATTTGAATTTGTTCTTCCCATACAACTGCAGTATGCTGATGGTCTCTTCAGGCTGTAGTTAGTCATATTTGAATTTGTTCTTCCTATACAACTGCAGGGATCAAGCGTATTTCATCGAGCAAATTATAGGACGTCTCTTAAAGATTATTCCCAGAACAAGCTCCCCCGATGCTATTGGGGTAGATTCCTTCGTAGATGATGTGATAGCGTTGCTGAAGATTGGGTCAGAGGATGATGTCCGTATGGTCGGACCATGGGGAATGAAAGGAATTGGTAAGACAACGGTGGCCCAAGCCGTCTGCCATCGCGTTTCTAGGGAATTTGATGGGGTTAGCTTTCTTGAAAATGTTGGAGTTGCAAACCAAGATACGCTTTTACTTCTTCAGAAGAGACTTCTCCACGATGTTCTGAAGGGACAAGATCTAGAAATTTATGATCTTAACAGCAACATCAACGAGATAAAAGCTAAACTCTGGCGGCAAAGGATCCTTCTAGTTCTTGATAACATCACTGAGAAGCACCAAATTGAGTATTTTGGCGCTGGAGATCGAGGATGGTTCAAATATGGGAGTAGAATCTTGATAACTACAAGAGAAGAATGGCTTCTGAAAGATCTCAAAGTGGATGATAACTACATGCTCCCTGGACTGGGTTCTGAAGAATCGCTCCAACTCATGAGTCACCACGCCTTTGGCAAGGACCAACCTAAAGAAGGGTATGAGGAGTTGTTCAAGAGTCTTGTCCACTATGCAGGTGGTCTGCCAGTGTTTCTTAAGAGATTTGGTTCCTTTCTTTCTAGTAGGAAAAATCAGTGGCATGAGATATTGGAGAAGTTGGTAAGGGATCCTCATCTTTATTCAATCGGATTACCTTTAGATCCATTCTCCTCTTTTCGTCAGTCTGTAGGGCCATTCGGAGGCCATGGTGGAGATTCTTTTGATGATCAAACATACGATGGTATAAGAAATATAGCAGTTGTCTTTGGAATAGTGATCAACTCCATTACTATTGACTATGTTCAGAATGGGTGTTTTGTGTGCTCACCAAGACATGGTGGATCTTTGGGAGACCACACATATGATGTGAGTCCATCATTACGGTTCGCTTTGTTAATTTGCAATATTTACGTCTAATTATGTTATTCTCTAAGAAATTGTCAGTTACCGTTCGTTTGTGGAATGAGGGTTGAGAAAAAGTGGTGTCACAAAGTCATAAAAGACGGACTTGCCTGATAAATTTCAACTGGGTACTTCTTCGATGCTTGATCATCTCTCAATATGTTGATGGCTTTGTTGTACCTTGCTAAGATTTTTTTTTTTTTAGGGCGCCAAAAAGAAAAAAAATTACACTAGCGTCATCTGCCTACTCTGATGTTACAGTTAATCAGAGATTACTCCAGTGCTTGTCATTGTCAATATAGAGCATCGAGAATGCCATTTAATTATGGAGCAAAGCATTGGGAATCTAGATGGAGTTCAATCGTTATGGCACAAGACTAGTGAACAAGGCAAACTGTGCTACAAAATAAGAGAAAAAATCCAGTCGTCCCAATGATTAGATATCTTTTGTTTTGGGAAAAGTTAACCTAAATAATGCATCTGGAGAGCATAGAATTTTCCCCCCTTCAAAGGTGATCGATACTCACTTTGCTCTTCTGCAATTGTTATAGGTACATTTAGATTATCCAACTGAATACTTGACTTCGGTGTCAGGCTACACTAGAGAAGATTCTTGTCATGTCATCAACTCTCTTACCTTCCACAGCAATAAGAGGCCACATGGGCCAATTGGCGAGGAGAAAGGGAGGTTTTTCAGTTTTCCACAAGTTAATGGAAAGATCATTGGTTTTCATGGAAGGTGTGGCTCTTTTCTGGATTCCATTGGAGCTCATTTTGGCCCTGTCTCTCATCCATATCCCTTCGAAGTGGTAGGGCCATTTGGAAATGGGAAAAACCGCTGGGATGACGGCAAGCATGCAGATATCAGACAAATTGTTGTAGTCTCTGGTTCTGCAATTGAATATGTTAGTTTTACCTATGAGGAGGGTCCTCCTTTCAGACACGGTGCAACTCATGGTGGCAAAAGAAATACGGTACACTACTCTCGTAGGAACTCGATGTTTGATAAACATTACCCCTTATTTTCAATGATTCTTATCTTGCCATTGCTGAAGATGGCGTCTGGGTGAAAGTGATAGACTGTTAACTTTGGAACTTAGGTATGACACCATCAACAGGAAGCAAGTTTCTATTGGAAAAAGATTTGTTAAAACAATTCGTCATAAAATTGAACACTTTTTTATTTTTATTTTATTTTAAAACAGTCGATAAGGGATATCTATGGACCTTCTGCATATAGATTTTGGTTGGTAGGATGACATCTAGTTATTCTCTCTAGGCATAGTTGTTCGAAAGATGAGTTTTTTTCATGACAAAGAGCACTGAAGAGATAATGTTTGCAATAATGGTGCATTTGTTTCATGGAAAATCAATGAATTGAAAAATATTTTTCCGAAAATAATTGTTTGTATTACATAAAAACATTAATTAATATGTATCACCAACAAGAATTTATTCCTAACATTTTCTTTGATGATGAAAATTCGTTTGTTAATTCATTTTTGTAAGTGAACACTCAATCGTTTCTAGGAAAGTGTTTTCCAAATCCTTGTTTTTTAGCAAAATAAATGCACCCTGGTTGTTGTCTTCCTTATTACATCTATTATAGTTAGCATGATATTGAAGTAGGCAAGATAATCTACTATTTTCCGGATCATAAATTATCATCTCGATCATCAAGAGCATCACACACTAGTCGTTGTCATCTACCATGCTTTTGCTTCTCAACTTGTTGCATTGACATTTCTTTACCATTTATGTGTTTGGTACAGATAAATCTGGATTGGTTAACTGAAGTTCTTATTTCAGTTTCGGGATATATTGTGAATGATTTTGGTTCTACTGTCATCCATTCACTCACATTCCAAAGCAATAAAAGGACATATGGACCATTCGGCTTTGAAATCGGAAGGAAGTTTTCATTTCCAGCAACGGGTGGAAAGATTATTGGATTCTATGGGAGTTCTGGTTCCCATCTTGAATCTCTAGGAGCATATTTGGAACCAATCTCTCATCTATACCCGATCAAGTGTGTTGGACCATTCGGGGGCCAAGGTGGACACTCTTGGGATGATGGAAAATTCAATGGAGTAAAGAAAATAACGATGATGTTAGATGATGATGATGTCAACTGCATCTCGTTTGAGTATGATGATAATGGTAAATCTATTTGGTCCTCTGCACATGGTAACGAAAATGGAAGTATCCATATGGTCAGTTCATTGAATATCCTCCATTCATACTACCTTTGATCCTCTCTCTCTCTCTCTCTCTCTCTCTCTCTCTCTCTCTCTCTCTCTCTCTCTCTCTCTCTCTCATTTAAGTTGTCTTTTTGATTATATAAATTTCTTTCTTTCTTTCTTTTTGGATAAGTGTATCCAAATATTAAAATTTATTGCTAAATGCAATCGAGTTATAAAGTTTTTAAAAAGTGCAATCAAGTCTAAATTTTATTAAATTGGTGTAATTTCAATAGTTTCGTCCAATTAGGCTATGGCCAAATGCTGACCCCTTTTTTATTATTATTACTTTCTTAAGACATGGGGCACTCACAAAGTACCACATTAGAAAGAAACTTGAAAATTTTAAAAAATAAAATAAAATCAAAAGATATAAAAAAATCAAAAAAAGAAAAAGAAAAGAGGATCAGAGATTCCTTTGGAACTATCTTTTTATCAAATTCACAGTCAGCCAAAAGCAATCGCACTTTGAAGGACAAAGCTGAAAATTACCCAATTTTTAATCGAAAAACATATAAATATCCATTGAAATAACCTAAGCATATAAATGCCTGTTAATAGGAAACGATCTAATGAATTTGTTGCCATAAAATACTGAACACTTCCCATAGTTATGATAGACATAAGCAAAAGATAACATGATCCCTAGCACAATGCAGAAGATCTGCCAAGTTTCAATAGAAAAACACGCAAAAATTTCATAATACTGGAATTTGGTTTCCAAGCTCGACGAGGTTCAAGTAGCCATGGCCAAACTCGACGTAGCTCAAGTCGTCATGGCTGTGAGCTCGAAGAAGCTCAAGCGGTCATGGCTGAGCTATTTGAAGCTCAATTAGCCCTGGGCATGAGTTTGAAGAAGCCTAGAAGCTGGAGCTGCCACGGCCGAATTCAATGAAACTTGGGCAGCTTAAAGAAGCTCGAGTGGCCAGGGCCAAGCTCGATGAAGATCAAAAGGCCAGGGTCACAAGCTCAAATTTCATTGTATATTTTAAAAATTTTAGGACTCAATTATATTTTCTTAACAAGTTTTAGAACTACTAATTTAGTTGTCCCTTTTTATTTTATAAATTACACGAAGGTCAATAATATGATTAATGCGAGATGATTCCACGAGAGCAACCTGGTACCATAAGCTTTTGGTCAATTAATATGCTTTATGCAGGATGGATTCCATGTGAATAACCTGGTATGATAAGTTTTTTTTTTCTTTTATGCTAAATGAAGCAAATCAGCAAAGGGCGCCAGTGAACCCTAATGATCTATCATCTTATTGTTGACCCTAGAAGTTTGATGTAAGAATATTAGTCTTTAGAAATTCTCGGGTCTTAGGCCACTATAATCTATCTATCATCTTTGATATGGATCAATATAACAGTTAAATGCAATAAGTACTTTTCAATTCTGCAGGTTAACTTGAATTACCCTCATGAGATCTTGACCTCGGTATCGGGATATATCAGACAAGACTGTTCTGTTATTCAATCACTCACGTTCGAAAGCAATAAAAGAAGGCTTGGACCCTTTGGTAAGGAAGAAGGGAGCTTCTTTCGTTGTGCATTGACATGCAACAAGATAATTGGCTTTCACGGAAGGTCTGGTATCCAGCTTGATGCGCTAGGAGTCTACTTTGAACCAATTTCTGATCTTCGTCTCTTGAAAACCATTGGGCCATTTGGAGGAGAAGGTGGCGATCCATGGGACGATGGACATAGCACGGGTGTGAGAAAAATAATTGTAAAATGTGGATTAGTTATTGACTCCATTGCTGTTGAGTACGACAAGAATGGGTCTGTGGTTCAGGGCCCTAGACATGGTGGAGATGGAGGACATCTAACGCTTGAGGTATGGCCCTTTAGACATTTGCTTAATCTTACGAACGTGCAGCTTATGGGTTGTTGCTAAGGTTTTGGTTTTAAGTGGTCTGGAGGTCACGTTTATGCACATGAGCAAAGTATTCTAAACAGAGCTTAGAGGTAAAAGTGAGATGATGAGAACAGTCTGGATTTTGAGTTTAACAAATGATCTTGAATGAGAAAGTCATTGCTGGGGCATGATGTTATATCATTATAGAACAGGAACTTCTCTTTGGTTTTCCAACCTTCCTCGGTTCCATTTACGATGAAAGCACTCAATTCATTCAGAAAAGTACTGCCTCCGAAAAAGGGGGAAAATAGAATATCGAAAGCTATATTTTACTTTATGACTTTTAAGTCTGAGAACAATTTTCCTAAATTTTAATAGCTGTTCTCAAAGAGTTGCCAAAGCATTTATTAAGCAATTCCTTTTGTTTTACTCATGAATGATTCGATAATTGTGGCAGACCAAATTAGGTTTACGCTCTAGATGCAGCGGAATTATTTATTTAGCTATTACATTGTTTGTTTAAATAGATACAACATATCAACCAGAGTGTTTTGTTTATGCTGATTTTCAAGATTCTACGGTTGGGGGTTGGGATTAATTATACTTGTCTTTCTAATTTTGCAGATTAAACTCGATTATCCTCGAGAGTACTTGACATCATTTTCTGGTCACTTTGAATATATTAGCTGGCATATTGTTCTTCGCTCCCTCACATTTCAGAGCAATGAAAGAACTTATGGGCCAATTGGTCAGGAGTTCGGAAACTACTTTTATTTTCCATCAATCGGTAAAAAGATTGTTGGGTTTCATGGGAGGTCTGGATGTTGGGTTGATTCACTTGGAGCCCATTTTGAGCCTTGACATGTTAAGCTCCGCTTTATATGCGCATTGTAGTCAATATTTGAGTTTATATGTAATTATGTATCATCATGAGCCTTGACGATGGAAAATTTAGTGGTGTAAAGAAAATAAAAATGATGTTAGAAGATACTGTCAGCTGCATCTCCTTTGAGGATGACGATAATGGCGAGTCTATTTGGTCCTCTGCACATGGTCACAGTGGCAACGGAGATACCCATATGGTGGGTTCACTGCATATTTTCCGTTCATATTACAGTTAATCCTCTCTTTCTTTGCCTCTCTCATGCACACACACTTGCACAAACCTCCTTATAAATTCTACGAGAACTTTTGTGAAAGCCTTTCATTTGCTTCTTTTCGATTGAGAGTTTAATTTTCTAAAATGTTGTCCTAATATATTTTTCCTAATCCTTCTTCCTATGACCGATCCAACCTCTAAGAAAGAAAAAATATATACCTTAATTATATTTCGTCTCTTCGACAAGTTTAGTAACAAGCATAACAAATCTATTGTTTCAATTGAAAGAAGAACCTATGATTATCTTTTCAAGATATTTGCAAACAAACAATGTGAACCAAATCTTTCAACTTCTAATTTACAACCTGCACTTTATGTATTCCTCTATCCATAGAGCACATTAAATGTACTGAAATGACTATGATACAGTTTTTCTTATTGATATTAATAGCGACTCAAGAAGAAATTTTTTTATGCGGTGGGGTAAGGTACGGTGAAGGTCTTAGGCACCAACCACCACCCTACGCCATCATTAGATTGAGTATTAATTTTCTAATAAACTTCAGAACTTTTATCAAAGAAAATTGATAGTGATGGTAACCTTTGTACATGATGTACAATGATAAAGTATGGGTCGTGGAAAGCTTCTTAGAGGGAAATGAAACCATCCAAATGTACTTAATGATTGAAATCGTCTTTTGATCATTTAAATTTCTTCCCGTAATTTTTGTTTTGTACATTACACAAAGGTCCATTAATATGCTTTATGCAAGATGGACTCCATGACAGTGACCTTGTGTGATAAGTTTTCCTAATCCTAAAGAAAGCGAATCAGCAAAGTGCGCTAGAGAACCCAATGGTCTATCATCTTCGATTGGTCTATCATCTTCGATTCTTGTGACGTAAGTGTATCAGTCCATCCATACATTAGTTTTAAGAAATTCTTGGATCTAAGTCTTAAACTTCTAGGTTGTTTGTGGATGCGATGTTTGCTTAGGCCACTGTAGTCTATCTATCGTCTTTGATATAGATCAATATGACAATTAATTGCTAATTCTGCAGGTTAGCTTGGACTACCCACATGAGTTCTTGACCTCAATGTCAGGTTATATTAGACATAATAATTCTATTATTCAATCACTCACGTTCGAAAGCAATATAAGAAGGCATGGACCCTTTGATAAAGAAGAAGGAAGGTTCTTTAGTTGCACTGTGGCATGCAGCATGATAATTGGCTTTCACGGAAGGTCTGGCGTTCAATTTTGATGCGCTAGGAGTCTACTCTGAACCAATTTCTGATCTTCATCTCTTGAAATCCACTGGGCCATTTGGAGGACAAGGTGGCAGTCCATGGGACAATGGACATTAGCACGGGTGTGAGGAAAATAATTATAAAAAGGCGGATCAGTTATTGACTCCATTACTGTTGAGTACAGCAAGAACGGGTCTGAGGTTCACAGCCCTAAACATGGTGGAGATGGAGGACATCTAATGCTTGAGGTATGGCCTTTAGACATTCACTTAATCTTATGAATGCGCAACTTCTGTGTTATTGCTAAGATTTGGAGGTCAAGTTTATGCACGAGTGTGACAGCATTTTATAAATAGAGGGTAAAGGTGAAAGTGAGATATGAAAACAGCCCGTAGATTTTGAGTTTAGATTGGCAAATGATCTGAAATGAGGATTATCCTCTGAGAAAGTCACTGTTGGGGCATGATGTAATATCATCACAGAAAAGGGACTTCTCTTTGGTTTTTCTAGAAAATTTTCAAACCTTCCCGGGTTCCATCTACAGTGGAATCACTCAATACATTCAGAAAAGTACTGCCTCCGAAAAGGGAAAAAATGAATATTAAAAGGTATTTTTACTTTATGACTTTTAAGTCCGAGAACAATTTTCCTAAATTTTTGTAACTGTTCTCAAAGAGTTGTCAAAGTTAGGGGTGAGCATAGTCCGGGTTGGTCCGGGCCACCCCCTAACCCTAGGACCAACCCGTATAGTGTCGGTCATCAATTTTTAGGACTGAGGACCAACCCTGTTGAGCTTGAGACTAAGGACCAGACCAACCAAATGGATTCGGTCCGGTTCCAGGGTCAACCCGAGACCGATCAATAATTTTTTTTTGTCTTATTTTTTATACTCCCTAAAAAAGCAAACCTACAAATTCAAATTACACATCCATCGACAATGCGGCATTGTGCAACTAAACTATAAATACCAATACATATTTAGCAAATTTAAGATGACACAATAATAGAAATTTCGTACCTGCTAACCGCTTATCGAGATATGAGACAAGATGGAAAGTTCTTGTAATCATCTATCTTTAATATTCATAACATCATATGCAAAAGTGTTTTCCTACATTTGATCATATAGAGTCCACTCGACCAAAAAATGAGCTTCACATCACTTGACTAGCATTTGATCATGTAGAGTCCACTCAACCAAAAAATGAGCTTCACACCACTTGACTAGCAAATCACCATAGCAACTGTACTCTTCAAAAACTTCTACCATTTGACACAAATTGAAAAGCAAAGTGCAGCTGAAATTCATTAGTAAAATACAATTAAATCATAAAAAGTTCAAAATACTTAATATAAACCATGAATATATAACTTCACATCTTGTTAATTCACTTGAACTTCTAAACACTTGAAAACAAAACAAACGATACATAATTAATACTCAACAAAAGTTTTAAATTGAAATTACTATTAGTGCTATTGATAGAACATCTCAATATAATATAATATAACAAACATTTTACTTAAGTTTGAATATATAAAAAAAAATTATATATAATATAATATAATATACAGGGTTGGACTGACCCAAAACTCTTAGGCCCGAGGACCAACCCGCACAGTGTTGGTCCTAGAATTTCAGGACCAAGGACTGACCCAGTCCCCTTGGGAACCAGACCAGGACCGACAGGGTTGGGCCGGTCCAAGGTTGGTCCAGGGTCGACCCTAGACCATTGCTCACCCTTAGTCAAAGCACTTTTTCTAAGCAATTCGTTTTATAGATGAATGATTTGATAATTGTGGCGGACCAAAATAGGTCTTATGCTCTAGATGCAGCAGAATTATCTATAAGCTTTTCCATTGTTTAACCAAACACAACTTATCAATCAGAGTTATTTTGTTTATGTTGATTTATAAGATTCTACAGTTGCAGGGTTGGGATTAAATATGTTTGTCTTTTTATTTTTGCAAATTAAACTCGATTATCCTCGAGAGTGCTTGACATCATTTCTGGTCACTCTGGATGTTTTTGCGGGCATATTGTTGTTTGCTCCCTTACATTTTAGAGCAATGAAAGAACTTATGGACCATTTGGTGCTGAGTTCAGGAAGTACTTTTATTTTCCATCAATTGGTAAAAAGATCGTTGGGTTTTATTGAAGGTTTGGATTATGGCTTGATTCACTTGGAGCACATTTTGAGCCTTGACATGCTAACCTCCACCTTTATATGCACGTTTACTTGTAAATATGTATAATCACAAACATCCTCAGAATTCTAGGGACATGAATCGGTCTATTTGATGTATCCTCTAGAATAAAGTGTGATAAGGCATTTATTATAGGAATCAGATCTTCATCAACTAACCTTGTAACTTAGGTATGACACCATCGACAGGAAGCGAGTTTTTATAGAAAAGGAATTTGTTCAAAAAATTCATCATAATCCAACACTTCTTTTAAATTTTGTATTTTGAAACGGTAGATAAGGGAGAGTGAATCAACCATCTATGGACTTTCTGCAGGTAGATTTTGGTCGGTAGGGCCAAATCTAGTTAGGCTGCGTTTGTTTTCATTCTTTTTTTCTGTTTTTGAACAACTTTTCTGATTTTTTGTTTCTGGGAACAAAAAAGGAACAGAAACGCGTTTGGGTGCGTTTTTGTTCCAAAATTGTTTTTTTGTTCCCAGAAACACATCTGGAACAGAAACAAGAAACAAAAAAAAGTTGTTTCTTGTTTCTGGAACAAAATTCAGAAACACTTCTCTCTTTTTTCTTCTTCTTTTCTTCTTCTTTTTTCTTTCTTTTTTCTTTGGCCGGTCGCCGGCCTCGGCCATGGCCGGCGACCGGCCGTCAAGGGTTGGCAACGCCGTCGAGGGCCGGCGACCTCGCCGGAGCATTGCCGGCCGCTGGGCAAGCTCGGCCTCGCCGGGGGCCGGCGAGCCTCGCCGTGGCTAGGCGAGGCCGCCGGCCCTCGTCGACCGATCGCCGGCCATGGCCGAGGCCGGCGACCGGCCAAAAGAAGAAAAAAAGGAAAAAAGGAAAACTAAATAAGAAAATAAGAAAAATAAGAAAGAAAATAGAAAAAATAAAATAAAATATTAAAAAATTAAAATAAAAAAAAAAATTATACAAATTTACCAAACGTGTTTCTGTTCATTTTTATTCCCGAAACAAGTTTACCAAACGTGTTTTTTTGTTCAAAAGAAACATTTTTTTCTATTTCTGTTTCATGGAATAATTTTTAAACGAAATGTTACCGCTACTCGCCCTTATTCTCTCTGGGAATAGTTGTTCCAACAACTAGTTTTTTCCCTGACAGAGCACTACCAATGACTCGCCCAAGAGACACTGTTTGCAACACGTGCATTTATTTTACGGTGAGTTAATAATTTGAAAAACATGTTCATAAAAATAATTTGTATCATTTATAAAAATTAACCGATATATTTTCATTATCAATGACAACCTATTTCTAAATATTTTTGTTGATGATGAAAATCCTTTTGTTAAATCATTTCTATAAGTGATACCCTCTATCAATTTTTTTTTTTAAAATTAAATAATCAACTTTACGAAATGAAAGGCACGCGGGTTGTTGTTTTTCTTATTTCATCTAATATATGTTGATATGATGTTGAAATGGGCAAGATAATCTACTATTTTCCACATTATGCATCATCATCTCAATCATCAAGAGAGTGGATCAAACCCTAGTCATCGTCATCTATCAATTTTGCTTCTTGACTTGTGGCTTTAACATTTCTTGACCTGTATACATGATGTACAATGATAATGTAAGGGGGGTGTGGAAAGCATCTCTGAGGGAAATCAAAGCCATTCATATGTATTGTACGATTGAAGTAGTCTTTTTGATTATTTAAATTTCCTTCCTTAATTTTTTTTCTTATATGAGTGAACCGATAATCCTAAACTTGTTGCAAAGCACAACCGAGATCCAGAGCTTTTAAAAAGGGCAGTCAAGTTCAAATCTTGTCAAATTAGTACAATTAAGTCTCTTCATTAATGAGAGATCATGTGAGAGGAAAAAATCTCATGATATTTTTAAAAATATGTACTACAATAATGTGATGGGGAGAAATCATTCTTTCCTCTCAAGAAAACTTTAAGAGAAAAAAACATTCTAGAAAAATTAAATCATGAGTATCCCTTATATATAGTATAAGTTGTAAAAGTAAGCTCCATGAGAATGAGAAAATAATTATGCTTGTAAAGATAAGTAAAATCGACTAATTAGGCACGAAATTTTATCTGTTAGAAAGAAAATAAATCCAAATTAGGCATGGCATTTTAAATGGTAAAAAGAATACAAGTTGGAGAGAAATTGATTTTGGGATTGTAATGGAATTTGTAGCAAAAACAAAACCGACGCTATGTGAACGATACATGAAGTGTAGGAAAAAGAATCGATTATAGTATAATTGATCATGCCATACACGCTATGTTATGTGAGAAAATATATATGATTATCATCATGAATCAATATTATAACACAAAATCACTTTGTTCCAAGCATATACAAAATGTAGAAAAACACAATGTAGAGTTAATTTTACTTAATTAAAGAATGATGATGGATTAACAATGACAAAATAATGGTGTCAAACTAAAAAGAAAAATAGGGCATTATAAATTCATGTTAGTAAAGTAGGATATATAAGATATTTTATAAGTGTAAAGTGAATTTATATATGAGACGATGAACCTACAACATTTGATTGTATAATAAACGATGCATATTGATTCTACATGTTATTATTTTCGAATGTTTAAATTTCACGGTTACGGTCATTACTGTAACATTGAAAGGAAATTATATGTTCATATAAGTTGATGGTGTTTAAGTAGAGAAGGAGTTTCAGTAAATTTTCAAAAAAAAAAAAAAAAAAATTGAAAATATAGAACCTTACAAAGCATGTACAAGTACCCCAGTTCCATCCACAGACGTGACTTCGTTTTGTAATAAAGGCAGTTAATAAGCAACATTAATAACCCCTTCCTACACCATATTCTAATTTACTTTCGCATATGAAAACTTATAACCACATTCTTTATACAGTGACTTCTATTTTTAACCTTTAACTTTTTAACATTGTGGAACTCATGCTTTGACTTTTGTTTTACTGACAACCTTTCGAATATTGAGATATTGATACGTAGAATTATGTATGATAACTTTTTTTGTAAGTCAAATTTATTTAAACATAAATTTATAAATGGAAGTGCGTAATAGCCGCTAAGTACGGACAAACAAATATCACTTTTAGGTTTCATGCAAAAGAAAACCACTTGAAGTAGTAATTTCTTCATCAGATTAACAATGTTACTAAATAATTTATATATACAACAAAATATCTCTTTGTATGCATTCACTTGTCACTACATTTTTTTGTAAGATAGTGCAATTCTTCTAGTGATCCAATTAAGAATTAAGGGCCAATAAGTTGAGTAATGAATTAGAATCTGCTTAAAATGAGGCATCTTATAAGTTAGACTGAAATATGAGCCTAATGCTTAAATAATCAATGAGGGCCAAAATGTCATGTATCGGATCTTTTACGCTCTCATAGGAGAAAAACATGAGCAGTCCCACTCGATTAATTGTAATTATCCTTTAGTATTTGTAATTTTCCTCACTAAAAGTTATTTATTCATTATGTATCATTTTGCAATTTTTATTCACAATTTGCGATATCCCATTTAATATCTTAAGTCCTATAGGTTCTATGATTTGTTAAAATTTCAAAAGAAATAGTAATTTGCCTAAGTGTACAGTAAGTTTCTTTTTTATTGATAGTAAATTATTTGATGGATCATAATTTTCGTAAAATTATTTGGAGAGAGTAATTTATCTTTAGAGACCGTAAAATCTTTAATCCGTGGTTGGTAATATTCCACCGAAATCATAATATATACCCAAGTCATCTTCTCGTGGTCCTCCTCGACCACCATCATATAAGGAAACATGGTCCACGTCTGTGTTTCGTTGCGCAATCTCAACAACCTCCACTGCCCCTTCGTAGGTGCACAGCTTAATTTGCGAATTAATTAACTAATCACGAGCAAATCGGTCAGAGTTTTTGCCAAATCGGAGTAATAGCATAAAAAAAGTTCTCCGGCAGAGCGACAGCAGGGTGAGGACGGAAGCGGAGGCAGTCAGAGCACGTGATCTAGCAATGGCGGAAACGACGTGTCGGAGGCGGCTGATCTGAACTCGGGATGTGACTGGCGGGCTCTCGGGAGGGAGGAGGGAGAGGTTTCTGAGAGAGAGAGAGAGAGAGCGTGGGCTTCGTGCGGCTCGATGGAGAAGACGGAAAAATCAACGAAGAGCGAGAAACGATTTTGAAAGGGAGAGAGAGAGACGATTTCGGCAGGCAAGACTTTGACTCGGGAGGAAGGTGGGACCCGGCCCACCTAGAATTTCCCCCGTCGCGTAGACAAACCTCCCAAGCTTTTGAGGGAGATGTGTTCATGGATCTGACCTGAGGATTCAAACCTATATATCTTTCGAGCGATGTGTTCATGGGTCTGGTTTGACTATTCAAGCCTATAAATCTTTCGAGTGACCTAATCCTTTTATATATAGTATTGATATGGATACGCGATACGATATGACACGTTAATATATTATTTCTAAAAAAATAAAGAATTCGACACGTATTAAATAATTTTTTTTTTTTTATTAATTTAATTCAAATTCATAATTAAATAAATAATAAAAAGTATATATTGAATTTACACTAATAATATTAATAAATTTATTCATACGAAATTCAAAAGATATTCATAGTTAATGCGTATTTATGTTTGGGGATATGTTTCTAACTTTAACAAAATTATTAATAGAATTAATGACTCATATGAAATCAGAATTAACCTATTTAAATAAATTTATGATTTTTATAATGATCAAAATTTATTATTATTTAACATTTAATATCTTTATTTTTCAAAATCACTTTATAAGTTCCCTAATTTATTTTTCTAATAAACAAAAGGCCCCGGGACCCCAACCCTCACCTTCTTGTTTATCCCACCCTCTTTCCATCGTTTCTTCCTCCCTTCCCACTTTTCTTTCTTGAAAATTAAAACCCTATCGTCCAACCACGCTCTCCTCCCTCCACAAAGAAAAATCACGACAAAGTCCAATCAAAATCTTATGTTTAATTTTTTGAGTTTGGGACGGAAGCCACGACAACGTGTCCGTGCTTCATAGGCCTCTCTTTAATGAACTTTTGAACAAATGAAGTCTCCCTCCAGGTGGGGACATTCAACGGAGCTTTGATTTCTCGTCCCTTCTTCTCGTCCGCCGCTTGCGCCTTCTCTCTCTCTCTCTCATTCCTACGCGTCGCCTGCAACGAAGAGTTTGGAGCTCTTTCGCAGCCTCACTCAATCGCGAGCTGTCCCCCATGGGAACCGAAGAAGTCGAGCGACGCGTTTCGTCTTCTGCTTCGACCCACCAATAGAACTACGACGCGTTCGTGAGCTTCAGGGGCGGGGACATAAGGAAGACCTTCGTGACCCACCTCTTCCGCGCACTGAGGCAGGCGGGGATCTGCTACTTCAGGGACAATGACAAAGTGGAGACCGAGGTTTTCATCGAGCCCAAGCTGCTCGATGCGATTCAGTGCTCCAGGGTTGCCCTTGTCGTGTTCACCGCCAACTACGCTGACTCGTGGTGGTGCTTGAACGAGCTGGTAAAGATCCTGGCATGCCACAGGAGGCTCAAAGATCATCAGGGTCACGTGGTTCTGCTCATTTTCTATAATATTGAGCCAAGGGACTTCCGAAAACAGGGCGGGCGATTCGGGGATGGTTTTGGAAGGTGTTTGGCCGCCCACACGGACGATTTGCTGGTGCTGAAGTGGAGGGATGCGCTTAAAGAAGCTGGGAATTTGTCAGGATGGCACTTGAATAATGATGCTAATGGGTAATGCATTTAATAAGTTCACTCCCGAAAAAGCTCACACTAGTGGTCCATTTGACATATGCTATTGATTTGAGTCTAGTTCATGGTTTTACCGCGCATCTGCTGGTAGCCTCTTTATGCTATGGTTACTCATATTGGACTTGTTCTTCCCATGTAACTACAGGGATCAATCAAACTTCACTGAGCAAATTGTAGGACATCTCTTCACGATCAGTCCTAGACCAATCTTGTTGGAGAAGGAATTTATTTTGATCCTTGATTGATTCTTGATTGCGATTCCGATCTCGTAGATGATACAGCAGATCAGGGGCATGGAATATTTCAAGGAAGACAATATTATGTGTACTCTTTCCTTCTTTTATTTTTTGTATTATATATACCACCTTAGGCTTGTACAATAGATAGATTATGAAAATACAAAATACATTACTTTCATTGTTCCACATTTCGTGTCATGATATCAAAGCGAAAACGGTTCTGACTCAGCTTCTGCAAAAATCTTTTGAGTTGCCCCCAATCGTCTTCTAGTTTGTTGTTGCAAATCATATCCTGCAAAACAGATTAGCACCTCGGGTTGGAATTCGTTTCTTTATTCAATATGCAAAATCCAATCAACAAAGGTGGCCAAGATTCAACCCTACCTGCAGGGGAGGAGTCGTCCAACCGAACATCTGAACAGATCGATCAGGCATATGAAGAAAGAGTCTGCTCCAGCTTTTGCTCAGTCACGACATATCTCCCTTCGCCCGCTCAATGGCAGTTCATGCCATAAATTTCAATCCAGGGCCCACAGGCTGACGGTCTTAATCAGCAATGGGCGGGTTACAACCCACCTAGACAGGAGACCAATTCGGGGCTACACCCAAATAGAGATTCAGACCCGAGTTCACCAGGTCACAGACTTGAATCAAACCCGAGAAGGACGAATCTCTACCTGGGTCCTCAACCCGGCTTTACACCGTTTGTTTTTTCAGCCATCGATAGTTGACCCGAACCAAGAGACCCTCTTTACACATTGCTGGCAGATGGGCTGAAGCGGCGGTTGATTTCGATTCAACTTAGTGGACCCGAACATTATTCTTCTTGGGCAAGAGATTTCCGGCGAGCTCTCGTGACCAAGGATAAGGATGGGTTCATCGACGGAACCGTCCCTTTCTTGGTCGATGACCAAATGCGTGACAGCCCAAGTGACAGTACGTGAGGAGGAGGGATGGTGGTACGTCCACGTCTCGGTCCCCGAATGTGCTTAAGGAAGGGGTCCCTCTCTTGTCCCACATCGCTTAGGAGGGAGTCCTAGGTTAGTTTATAAGGCTTTGGTCCCTCTAATCTGTGTAACACATTTCATGTACGCTTCCGCTAGGCTGAAAACAAACTCATGAGGGAGAACGGCGATGGGTTAGGCCTCCAAAGCAGACAATATTATGGCATGGGAGAGGGAAGGCCTGAGAGATGGCCCTCTGCCCCTGAATAACGCGTTTTAAAGTCATGAGGACTCAGTGTCCAAAACGGACAATATTACACAGTGGGCCCGGGTCGTTATAAATAGTGTAGCATAGCCGTCTCCCGACCCCGTGTGGGGCCACAGCGAGGACGCTGTGCTCCTAAGGGGTGGAGAGTGTGACAGCCCAAGCGACAGTATGCGGGGAAGGAGGGATGGCGGTGCATCCGCGCCTCGGTTCCCGGATGTGCACAGGGAATGGGTCCTTCTCTTGTCCCACATCGTTTAGGGGGGAGTCCTAGGTTAGTTTATAAAGCTTTGGTCCCTCTAATTTGTGTAACACATTTCATGTACGCTTCCGCCGTGCTGAAAACAAATTCGTGAGGGAGGACGACGGTGGGCTGAGCCTCCAAAGTGGACAATATTAAAGCTGTGACACAATGGGGCCTAGGTCGTTATAAAATGCGACGACATTGGCACAAATGCAACCAACTCGTTTGCACTTGGATTGGAAATTGTGTGGCCCTCGCGGTTGCAGCCAGCCTCCCACCGGCGAAGATTCGAAAGTCATTGTTGACGCCTAAATTATTTGTTTTTAATTAGGTTTTCTTTTATTTTGTCTTTTAGAAAAGCGGAGAAAAAAAAAAAACGGAGAAAACGAAAAAACGGAAGAAAAGCATAAAGCAGCAGCCCCCCTTTGTGGGCCTCCACAGCCCAGGCGCAAGGCCTAGCCCTCTTCAGTCATCTTCTTCCTCCGTTTGCCTCTGCAGCGCATGCGCAGAGGGCGCGACGCCGGATGGACAGACGGACGGTGACGCGCGTGGGAGGTAGCTGGCGAACAGATGGCGGATGGGACGCCAGTTCAACCGACGGAGGCCGTTCGGTGCACAAGGACCGGCGGTCGAAGCTTCGTCGACTGACCGCCCCCTTGTCTATAAATAGGGCTCCCCCGACGACGGCAAAGGGCACGCCGAGAAGGATCGAGAGTTGCAGATCCTCGAAACCTCCCACCGAGAGACTTCGGAAGGGGGGCTGAGGACGAGCACGTCGAGATCCAAGGTCGGCCGGAGGAAGGGCGAACCCGAGAGAGAGAGAGAGAGAAGCTGGAGGAGGTCCGCGTGGGTACCACCGCTGTCGCCGCCCTCATCGCGCCATCGCCAAGTAACGGGTTGTCGCCGTCACCCTTTCCCACTCTATAGCCCGGCCATCACTGCCGTCGCCGCCATTGTCACCGCTGCACCTCGGTCCTCTCCCCCCTCGGCGTCGCGATTCGGAAACCCTAAGGTTCTTGATTTTCCGGGTCGCGACCCCAGGTTCTCGGGTCGGACCCGGGTCGGGAACCGGGTAGGGATTCCGTAAATCCCGGGGGCGGCGGAATTCGGGTCGCGAGTCGGAGCCGAGTCGGGTAGGGTTTCGCCGGGGAGCGGGTTGTCGGAGCGGGTCGTCGAGCCAGGCCGGGTGTCCCAAAACGCTCGGCCACGACGCAGTTTCCTTTTTCTTATAAAAAAAAGGAAAAAACCCAAGTCGGGCCCGCAACGTGGGCCCATTTGCTTGCGGGTCGCCGGCCCGAGTCGGACCCAACCCGCGGATCCGACCGGGTCAGTTTTTATAATATTTTAATATAAAATAATATTATAATAAATAATTTATTTATTTTAAAAAAATCAAAAAATAATTTATTTTCGAAAAAAATAATTAAAAAGCATTTTAATTTCCAGAAAACCGAAAAACATTTAAAAAATGTTGAAAAATGTTTTATTTTTCGAAAAAAAATCAAGAAAAATAAAAAATAATTTATTTTCCAAAAAATATTAAGAAATATTACAAAAATATTTTATTTTCCAAAAAAAAAAAAAACATTCCATATTCTCCAAAAAATGCCAAAAATCAAAAAAAAAAAACCAAAAGGACTTGTATTTTTCAAAAATACCAAAAAATCCCAAAAAAAAAAAAATCCCTTTTATGTCCAAAAAATTAGAAAAAGACTCAAAAAATGTTTTCCTCCCAAAAATGCATGGAAAATCCCTCGAACATCCAAAAAACCTCAGGGTTTAAACAAGATTAGGTACCGAAAGGGCATTAGTGATTAACTAGTGTAATCAAGTCCCCGATCCTAATTTCTCTGGTTGCGCAGGAGTGAGTATGTCTCCCAATACTTCGCTTGAGTTTCTAATCAACCCACCCCAAATCGATTAGTGGCGACTCCATTTTAAAAATTGATTTACAGGTTAAAAACTTGAACCATTAAGTCATGAATTGGTTGACTTGGGAGAGTCCGGGCTTAATAATTTCAGCCGAGCCATTAGCCTCCTTAGGCGCTCGTACCTGATCGCAAGCGCCAAAAAAAAAAGAGGTCGCGACAACTTGGCGACTCCGCTAGGGACTTTGAAGACTTAGGCCATTTTTGTCTTGTTTAAATTCTTTACTAACTTAGGTTTTTTTTCTTTATGCAGGTCAAAAGCTTAGAAATTTATTTCAATTTTGCTTAAAATAGATTATCTTGTGATTATAAACTGTTGTGCATGCTTTATTGTTTTAAACACTACACATGGCACACACAACCCGGCCACCGGACCTGAGCCGCCATAGGATTTCTAGGATGGTGTTAAGAAAGATACGACCTCGAACGCGAGACGGCGATGTAGAGGTTGCCTTTCTTTTCCCCGAATTTCTTAGCCGAGGTTAGGAGGGTATTCTGCTAACGCGAGACTGCGACGGGCGGATATCTTTTTAATCTCACCAATCCTTCTCAGTTAGAAATCGAGCCGCACGTCCCATGCTTATGTCTTTGTGCTTGCCATTTTCTTTAAAAAGCAAAAGTAATTTCTTTACTTTTACTTAGTCTTTTTATTTGGTCCATGGCAATTTAGGATAAGCTTTTCAAGTCCCAGCTTATATGCGATGGGGAAAGACGATATCTAGTTCATTCCTACTCCCAAGGCGGAGCTCTTCAGATGGTGGGGTCAATTAGATCAGTTTGCCCAAGAGCGTGTGAAGGCCAAAGTCGGTCATCTCCTATCGTTGATCCAAATCACTATTCGCCCTGAAGTCATACAAGCCATGTCA
The DNA here is from genome assembly GCA_014182385.1 of Eucalyptus viminalis. Taxonomy (NCBI): domain Eukaryota; kingdom Viridiplantae; phylum Streptophyta; class Magnoliopsida; order Myrtales; family Myrtaceae; genus Eucalyptus; species Eucalyptus viminalis. Next base: position 34,443,166 of record CM024534.1, on the reverse strand, counting down.
CATTTTTGGTGCCCGAAGACGGTTACTTTTATGTTTGGTAGGTTTGAGCTAACCCCAACCCTGGAAGAATACAGCATCATCACCGGAATGCCTCTTGAGAAAAAACTCATCAAACCATCGACAGGCGCCCTCCCGTGGCGCGGGTTGGCGCGACTTTTAGGAACTGAAATCCATGTCATGAGACAAATTCTTGAAAACAACCATAATACATGCCCTCTAGAATTCATGAATGCATGTTTTCAAAACCAGCCTATGACCCAAAAAAGTGAGATTTTCCTCTTGGCCTTTTTTGGGCTCATCGTTTTTCCCATCAAAGAAATGCCATAAGTCCTAAGATGGCATGGATAATTGATCAAATCTTGAGAGGGGGAATTATGTCAACATGATTTTAACTGAAACATTCTTATCTTTTAATGGTTTTAAAGACAACACGGAAAAAATCATGCGAGCCTCTCCTGAAATTTTACAAGTCTGGTTCTTTTCTCACCTAAGCGAATTTCAAGACTTCATGCGATCATCTGAAACGAATGCTTTCGAAAACCCATTACAAAAATTTATGGTTTTAGGACCATACATTCCCAATCAAAGCTATTTAAATTGGGTAAACTTCCTAAGAGACCCAGCTCTGAGGCATTCCAACGGTGTCTGGTTGGTTCCATGAAAAAGAGAGCTCGCTTCGCTTACAAGCACTGTCTCCCAATTCCGTTGCTCGGCCTCACCAGCGCCATTCTCTATCACCCTTATCGAGTGGCACGACAATATGGAGCCCTTCAGGAGATCCCACCGCCTTTCAACAGGAAGATCTCTTCAGTTCTTTTCAACACAAGCCGTGACTACACATTCGAAGTTTCTACTGCTTAGGAAACCTGGGACAAGTGCCATCGCAAAATGATCGTGGTACCTGAAGGGCTTGAGGGAGAAGAAAAAGCCCACCACGCCTCCATGTCCTACATCTACAACCATTGTATCCCGACAAAATGGAAGCCATCAGTCCCTCACTCAATCAGCAAGAGCAACCAGCACGAGCAAGCAGAGCTCATGGAGAGGGATTTGAGGATGGACTGGATGCACACCTCAGAGCCAGCCCAAGGAAGCGGGCATCCTCGCAAGAACAAGGCTCCCGCCACATATAAATTGGCAATCATGTGCCCCTTAGTGTTAATCTTGTGAAAGTTTTGTTCCATTGTTTAGGGACTTTTGTTTAATGTCTAGTATTTCATTCTGTCTTTTCAATTTCAAGTTCTAGATGTCAAAAGTCTGTGGTCTATAAAATCCTCTTTTGATAAATAAAAAAGCAGTTAGACCATTGCCATAGGTCAATTTTTATTTACTTTCGTGCTCATTCATTGTTTTTACCACGAACATGTAATTATGAATCGCCGGCCACCAATAGCTCGCGAATGACCTCATGCACTAGGGCCCAATCAGAATGATGTACAAAATCGCCTCATTAACATTGAAGACGGCGTAGGACAAATGTCCATTGTCCTTCAACAACTCTCAAGACAAATGAAATCCACTCAAGCTGAGCCCAACTCTATAGTTACCTCAAACACCATCATGACACCTGCAAATTCACCAAAAAATATCCGTATCATAGACAATTTGAAAAGATCATGAAAAAGTTAAGCCGGCTACGGGAGCGAGAATCTCATGGACCTGTTACACCGGTATTGAGATCCCTAAAATACTCAATGCACCTGAATGCGAAAGGTATGCTGATACCTCCCACCCAGAGACCTACTTGTAGGCCTACCTAGTTCGAAGGATGATTCAATTGTACCAATCAAGCTTGACTGGCCCTGCTTTGCGATGGTACATTGTTAGGAAGATTAGTCCCCTTAAAACCTGGAGGGAACTAATTCATGTTTTTCACAAAGAATATGATATTGACATCAGCCCTGACATAGCCTTGCCCTACGAAGAGCTGATGATCGCGGTGCACGAGGAACCGTTAGTCGCCGAGATAGGAGAAGAGCATGGCAATGAAGCCTTACATGATAAATGGGCAGCTAAGCAACATCTTGTTACTGGAAAATTTCCCATTAGGAAATGCAAGGAGCCTTTGTACAAGATCAAAGACACAAAGCCTGTTCAAGAGTGGGTCACAACAAAACAACTCCCCAAGCTTACTCCAAGAGCTAGGGTCCAAAGAATATCGACCCTATCAACCTGGAAAGTGAATCGAGACGGTGAAACTCTAATGTCTCTCACTCCCTTGACATAATCGAGCTGGCAAAACGAAGGGCCTTACTCAAAAGGTCTCGGACCAAAAAGCCAAGAAAAGAAAGCCTAAGCGGATCAATGCAGCATCGCCAACGAGCCACCGCACCAAAGCTTTGAGCATTCCCAAGAATACAGCTTTGAAAGCTACCATCCCCTAGAGTACAACCCTAAAGACTTCCCGGCTCCAAAATACAATCCCAAGGACTTCCAACGTTATTTCGACAATGAAACTGACGATTCATCGTATAACTGTTTCCTACTCTCATTCGGGGATGGAGGCCCGTCAGAAGAGGAAACATACGTCTTTATCCGCTACGATCCTAACGAAGTACTAAGCTTGTCCTCTGACCATGAGGATAGCTTCAATACTTTATCCTCATTCGGGAATTTCGACCAAGAAGAAAGTAATGGGGTAATCTCGGTAGAATCCAACTTCCCTGAAACAGAAAAATTCACCACTACAACAGATATGTAGTGGGAAACCAGTGGCCTAACCAAGATACATCAAGTCCGTCTTACGCTCATAGGATCATGACCCCTGGAGAGATGTGGATACCTGATCTCCGTAAGTATAATGGCACAACTTGTCTCATGGCTCATTTGTAATATCTCCACGCTGAAATGAGTCGGTACTATAGCCCGATGTCATTCGCAACTCAGGCCTTTCAAGAAAGTCTTACGGGGTCTGCATTACAATGGTTCATCACAGCAGATATCTACCTCATGAGAGATTGGAATGAGCTGTCTTATGCATTACTGCTTCAGTATCAAAGCCAGATTGGGACTGGAGTGCCTTGTCAGAACTTGGTTCACTTCACAAGAAGACCAATGGAGGATTTCCGAGCATACGCAGGGAGGTGGAGAGCTTTCAGGATGCAAACCCGCCCTCAACTAGCTAAAGAGGAGTTAATGAAGCAGTTCATAGAAGCTTTGTCCTGCAAGCATCGCTGTTGGCTGCATGGGTTACACTTCCATAGCTTCAACGAGGTAGTCATCACATGCGAATACTTCAAGTCTACTGAAGGCGAGGAATTCAAAGACGCTTAGCTTCAAGACCAGCACTATCAAAGCGCTCCTTTACACAGGGGTTTTCATGAGTTTTACTTGTTTTTATAATTTCATGTTTCTCATCTTGTCTAGTGTGCTACTGTTGTATTTTCCATTCAAGTACTCTAATGTACAGTTCTAATATTTTATTTTGAGAGCATGAGGCGGTACTCCAAACCTGCCCGGTGATGCTATCCAACCATGAAAAATTATCATCCAAGAAGAATACTAAGGGCTGGGCTTCCTCATGCTTTCTTCCCCCCAAAGATATATACTTTTGAAAACAAAAAATGTTTTATTGCCAAAAGCTTTTATCAAAACAAGATTATTAAATCATGTTTGTCTTTCTAACTCACTCACTTTGTGTCTCAGAATATCATCCCTATCCCCCTTGACTTAGTGTGACAGAGGGCATTTGAAGCTGGCGCATCATGTGAACTCATCGAATTCAATGACACTCTTCCAAGAAGACAGTGGGGCAAATAAAAGATCATCCCACTTCAAAGAAGGTAAGTTTATTCTTTGAATATAATTGTGGAAATGATGTCCTCTCTCTTCTGTTTATAGGAAACGAAAGATCGAACATAATAGGTACAGGCATACGGTTGAAATCAAGCCGTCCCTCGGAGCTCTATGCACTCCATCTCGCTCTGCCCGACTCCATCTCAAGCCGGAGCAATATCTTCTTCCCTCAATGTGCCCGAGCAACTAAATGCTAAGGTGAGATTTAAAGGCTTCGACAAGCCAAGAAGCGCGAAGAAAAGGAATTTCTTCTCTTCCTTTGAATTGACCACTTTGTCAACGGGGAGGAAATCTAGACCGGTTGAGGTAGTCTCTAGCCCCTTATCTCAAATGATGACTTAGGGCCTAGAAACCTCACTTCGTACTCTAGACACATGTTCTTCCAAGGAGTAATTGCCATCGAAAGCTTGAGATTTTGATCTCGAGATTCCATAAAAGCTTGAGGTACATGACTTTTGCCCAATGATGCTATAGTTAAAGACAGAATGAGAAATTCCACAGAAGGAGGGCGTTGAAGATGAATCAACGACCAGCAATCATGCATACATGGTCACAAAGGAGGAAGGCCAATTGAAGGGAACATTGAACTATGCCAAGATAAAGAGGCCATCATCGACATTCAAATATCTTTAGGAGCTAACACGGACAAACTGCGGGAAGGGTAATTTGGTATCGTTTCCAATACTCCCATTATCGAACCCGCTTTTTGACATATTTTCCCTATTTGATAGGGAGCATCACAACTCAAGAACCAAACTCAATGGTTAGGTTTGGCAAATCAATATTGGCCAAACTAGTACGTGGAAATGACCCACATCAAATTTACCTGGTTTAGTGTAAAAAGACATGTCATCCAAGAGCCAATTCAGAGAATAATTGACCTAACGAATCAAGGGACACAGGACTTCATGTCCCCCTCTCACTTCAGGTTCACCCAATCATCTGCAAACCAATGAAGGGTAAAGTTGTATCGCTTCCAGTTATTTGACTCTTGAAAGAGTTCATGACTAACACATTCCCTCTTGTTTGTTGCAGGATCACTTGACTGTCAAAAGCAAGGATAACGAATCAATGAGAAGCATGTCTTGTTTGTTGCAGGATTACCTAACTGTCAAAAACAAAGATAACAAATCAATGAGAGGCATGACAGACTCTCCCAAGAAAAATGGAGTCTCAAGTATTGCCAAAGCAAATGACGAGAGATCCTTCAGGCCTCAATTCACCTTTAATTTTGGCCACGTTGATTGATCCATTTTCATCTTCTCTTAACGCGGGGCAAAAACAGGGATGTCCGATCAAATCCCCAACCCCGGCTGATCCTTCATGTGTCATATCCTAATCAATAGGGATAACTATCGACACCCATTTGCGAATAACCATTTTTGATGTTCAAAATCTAACATATTTGAAAACACCACTATGTTAGCTCCTAAAGTTGTCAATAGGGTCTTTTTTGAGTCAAAACCATTCACTTGTTTTGAAGAGTTCAAACTCTATCATATTCAAAATGTTGCATGTCATTTCCAGATGAATTCTGCATGATGATTTTATCTGTCTAAGTCACTGATTCCACTGAATATTATTAGAATAGACAGCTGAGTGAAGAATACAAGATTAATTGAGCATGCTGGATGAGGCGCATCAGAATGATGACAGGCAAGCCATATCCCACACACAGTTCCCATCTACACACTTGTGAGATGAGTGCAGAAAATTCCATGACTACAGGGTAAAGAGTTCTCTCGCGAATGGTATGATGACCAAAACAGTGAGAGGCACTCCACTGCTCACTTTGAGCCCCATACACTGATGAAATGTTTGTCCTACCCCCCGTCAAGAACAACCCCTACACCAGGGCAGATTAGAAGCGAAGCAACATCACAAGGTGAGAAAAGAGATAAAATTTTCTTACTCGCACTTGCATCAATCTTTGGGTGTCTATTGCATATGAACACTCGCATTAATTTAAGTGCCCTAGAGTCATGAAGAGCAATTCTTTCTTTACACACTTGTATCTATGTGCTTCGTTCTCTCATGTAACACAAGATTTGCAGCAAGTTTAAGTGCAGAATCATTATCACAAAATAGTAAAGTTGGTCCTCTAACCTCTACTCCAAGATCTAGAAGCAAGCCTTGCAACCAGACAATCTCACAAACTGCCTTAGCCATGGACTGATACTCAGCTTCTGTCGATGACAAGGATACAATGGTTTGTTTCTTTATCTTCCATGAAAGTAACGATTCCTCAATTTTGATACAAAAACTAGTGATAGACCTTTGACTCATGGGGCAAGTTGCATAATCCGCATCGTAGTAGGCTGCCATTTCCATGTTGCATTTGCAAGAAAGGAGAATTCCTAGTCCCGGACATTTCTTCAAATACTTCACCACTTTCAAGGCAACATTCATATGGGATTGTTTTGGGCTATGCATGAACTGACTAAGTGTTTGAACAGCATAACAAATGTCAAGCCTTGTCATAGTGAGGTAGATGAGTTTCCCAACTAGTCTCGGTAGCTTGATGGATCCTTAAGCAATAGATCATCTTCGTAGGCGAAGACCTGCATCATAGTGGAGTGAAGATTTTGTTTAAGATTCTTCATAGCAAGTTCATCATTTCCCATGATAAATATGTCATCAACATATATCATCAAGTAAACGGATGACATACCTTTTGTCCAAGAGAAAAGGGCATAATCATGCTTGGACTGTTTGAATCCTATAGCTGTGAGAGCATTGGTGAACTTGGCATACCATTGTCGCGAAGCCTGTTTGAGACCATAAAGGGATTTACAGAGATGATATATTCTGAACTCCCCCTGTCTCCGTTTGGTGGAAGATCCATATAAATTTCTTCATCTAAATCTCCATGGAGGAATGTATTATGGACATCCATTTGATGTAATGACAAATCACGAAATGCAGCAATGGATAAGAAAGTACGAACTATAACATCCTTTGTTACTGGAGAAAAAGTTTCGTGATAGTCAAACCCCTCTCTTTGAGTGAAGACTTTGGCCACTAATCGAGCCTTGTATCTTTCAATAGAGTCATCTACCCTATATTTGATCTTGTACACCCATTTGCAACCAATTAGCTTGCGATGAGGTAGTAATGGCACAATATCCCATATACGATTTTCCATCAAGGCATATAATTCCTTCTCCATATCCTCTTGCCAACGTGGGTCTTTTACAGCTTCAGCGTAACTAGATGGTTCTCGTTCCTCAAATACTCGACTAATACGGCATATATGGTCAGGCGACAATCTATGGAAAGAGACATATGAGGAAATTGGATAATGCGTACCTGATGAATTCGGGGCCATGCAAATGTAATCTTATGTCCATGTCAGTGGATGAGTAACACGGCCAGATCATCTTGGCATCTGGGACTGTGAAGTGGAAGATATTTCCTCATTTCTAGGCATTTCTTTAGGATCGACAGGTGCCAAAGACACCGCATTTGTAGAAGAATCAATTTCCTCTGTATTTCCCATAGAAGAATGCACATTTGTATTGTCGATAGAAATCCCATAAAAAAAATTGGGGATGATATCGTATCCTCTCGGTTGACATTCGGAGATGCAATAATATATGATTAGCCGGAAGGTAAGTCTTCATCTGATAGAAAACGATGAGAATTTGTAGCCCTGTCAGAATTTTCAGAAGATTGTGGTTCATCTTTGAAAGGGAATATTTTATCATGAAAAATGACATCACTGCTTATAAAGAAATCTCCAATGGATGGCTCAAGGACTCGATATCCCTTTTGTAGACGTTGATACCCCATGAATATGCACCTATGAGCTCGGAGACTCATCTTGTCTCGAGGGCCCATTGTTGTCACATAGCATAGATAACCAAAAACTCTTAAGTGACGAGGTTTCCTTCCATAAAGCATTTCAAATGGAGTTTTTCCATTAAAAAGACGTTTCGGCATATGATTAATCAAATAAGCAACCGTGACAACACAATCCCCCAAAAAAATTTCAGGATTTGAAGCTTGAAATTAAAGAGCACGTGACACTTCTAATAAATGGTGGTGCTTTCGCTCAACAATGCCATTTTGTTGTGGAGTGTAGATACACGAGCTTTCATGCAATATTCCATTTGAAGAAAAAAAAAGTTGTGTATTCACCACTAAAGAATTCCGTTCCATTATCAGTACAGATCCTCTTAATAGACTTCCCAAATTGATTCTTGGATAAAGAAAAGAATGTTTTCATATAATGGAAGACTTGGCTTTTCGATTGCATGAGAAACACCCATGTGGCTCTTGAAAAATCATCCACAATTGTGAGGAAAAACGAGATCCATCACGATGTTGTGTGTGGTAAGGGCCCTAAATATCAACATGAATTAGGGAAAATGGACTTTTTTCATGAGAAGTACTGTTTGGAAAAGGTGCACGAGTTTGTTTCGCCAAAGGGCAAATGAGACATTGAGGACAAGGAAAAAATGCACTATGACCCAATCTTTGATGATCAAGGAAATTTTTATCATTGGCAGCAAAGTTACACAATAATTGATTATTCAATTCAATACATGAAAAATTGGAATAGCTAGGAAAATTCATCCAAAAGTATAGCCCTTATGAAATGCTACCAAAGCCCATCAGTTTGCCAGTCGAAATAGCCTAAAATAAGCAAACTATCAGAATTGAATAGGACTCGACACAAATTTTCTTCACAAACTCAAGACACAAATATGAGATTGAAATGGAAATCTGGAATGTATAGTACATTCTTGAGTGTAATAAGTCGGCTAAGATCCATTATACCGATCATCATGACAAGTGTGGTATTTCCATTTGGAAGTTGTACTAAGGCTGGTATGGATAATTTTTTTAGTTTTTGAGAAAAAACTTTTATTACGGGCAATGTGATCACTAGCTCCTGAATCAATTATCCATCTATCCTTGGAAATTGAATTCATTAAGCAATATGAAGTACCTGTGAAGCTCCTAGCCTTGTCAAACGCATCCAATTTTTTGAAAGCCCTCATAAGTTCTTGATATTGTTCATAGCTAATTGGCTAACCAGAATTATCGGCACGTTGACTGTAACCTAAAAAGTTGTTGAAAAATCCTTTTTTTTTTTTTTTTTCCTTTTTCTCTGGGTTTTCCAAGCAATTTCCAATAGTTATCAATTGTATGATGTGGACGCTTGCAATAGTCACAATATAATTTACCCTTGCCCTTGAAATTTCCCTTTGATGTCGTGGCTCAATTGACGATTTAAGAACAGGGGCCATCATCACTTCATGTGGACCATTGGATGAAAAAACACTTCGTGGGCCGTCGGATCCTACCGAGAATGGGTTGCATGGGCCATCAGATGCGATCGATGGATATGATCCTCATGGACCGTCGGATCGCTTGAAATGATCTGGACCGTCCGTCCCTCTTTTGAAGCTTCTGGGGTCTTCTCCAGAAAACCCTAGCCGTTCATTCCTCCTTTCTCCTTGCCCCTTTCTTAGCGTTGGCTCTCCTCCTGCACCGCAAGCTAATAGATCCGACCGAATGTCAGCATGGGCTCCATGGTAAGAATTTGTAGCTGAAAAAAGAGGTACAACTCGTTTAAAATTAGGAGGAATCTGGTAATTTTCTCTCGTTCCCGCATCGCTTGGTATTGTCGCAATGTTGAGTCGGGTCCCTCCGGTTTCTCCTCCACTACTTCTAATTCATTCCATAAGGCTGAAATTTTGTTGTAAATCGCGGCTACACTGAGGTTGCCCTGTTTCAGATCTAAAATTTGCTGAGTTAGTGAAAAAATCCGGATCCGATCTAATTTTATGTACATTTCTTTTATATTTTCCCACATCTATTTCGAATCCTCCGTCAGGGGTAGCCCGACCGCGACTTCGGAGGTGATGCAGTTTCCGATCCACGTTCGGACAAGCTAGTTGCATTTCCTCCATAGTCGTGTCTGCCGTTTGTCGGATGGGATTGGAACCGTCCCGTCGATAAACCCGTCTTTGTCTTTGGTCACCAATGCTCGCCGAAACTCCCGTGACCAACTTGAGTAATTGTCGCAGCTTCGGTCCGTCAGCCGTCGTGGTGTAAAGCAGGTCACCAGGTTTCGGGCGTCCACTAGTAGTGACAGATGGATACAAAAGAAATCCGGGTTGGGGAACTAGGTAGGGATTCGATTCCAAACTTGGATTACCTGATCCAGGCATACGACTCGCATAAAACATACCCGGCATGGTGGATGAGCCTGCCCCAGGAACGGTTGGTGAGCCTCCATCAGGTTGGGCCTGCTCTCCGTGCCCTTAACTCATTGTGTGGGTCCATAAAACCATAGGCCAGGCGCCATTTGGACAGGCAGCCACTGGATGGATTGGCCCGCAATGGGTTGTCCTTGGTTGGGCTGGCCCTGAGCCCTTTGTTCTTGAGTTAGAACACCAGTAGATAGATCCGAGACATTATCACCTTGTCATATTACTGACTCCTCCAGCGTTCCTTCCTTTGATGTCGACGAAGGATCTTTAGGCATGGTGTCACTAAGTGTAAAGGGTAAGGAAAAAGTGTTTGTTTTTTTCAAAAAAAAAAAATCCAATTTTGATTCCTACACCAGAGTGCTAACCTTGTTTTGCAGGTTAGGGTTCCTACAGTAACAAGGCGCAATTCTATCCGGTGGGCAATCAAGTAAGAAAGGTGCGGAAGCTAGGTTAAGAGCATCTGCTCTAATACCATGATAAAATCTGAAGTGAAAGAAGAAAGATGTGGGAATTTTTTGTGTATTCATTCATTGTTTATGCAATGTACAAAAGAGTCACTATATAATACAAATGACTAGTAATAAAAAAGAATGATTATATTTTTCTAATCTACGTGTATCGGATCTAATCCTAAGTTGACTAAAATAAATCTTCAGCATCTCTTGAGATATTCTCCCGAATCAACATCATATTTTTCAACAAATATGTAATATCATTCTTGAATTTATCATTTGTTCAATGTAATATCTAAATTTTAGTTCAATATGCAACGCGATTATTAAACTTTTAATTTACTCAATATAATCTCGATACATATTCAATTAAATTACTGAACTATATGAATATATTTCATGTTGTCCTTCCATTAATTTAAGTTTGGAGGCAACATTAACTATCTTCATATAATTCAAAAACTAAATTGAAGATATACCAAAAATCCAAGGATCGCATTAAACAAACTAAATGTCCAGAGATCATATTATACATTGAACCAAAATTCAGATAACATATTGAACAAAATAATTATTTAAGGATAATATTTATATCGAGCCAAAATTTATGGATTAATTCCGTCATTTTCTCAATAAAAAAAATGGGGTTTAAAAGGAAAAGAGAAAAAGAGAAAAAGATGAAGAATAGATTCGGGTCCGACGCAGAAATCGAAGCTCCCAGTGAGCAAGGCGGGTAACCCATCCCGATCCCGCCCCCACAAAAAACTAATCCAACGATTCCTCCAATTCCCCCAATTTCAATCTTTCGGGCAGCGATCGCATGCGGCGACGCTCGTAATGGCTTCGTCGGAGATCGAAGTCACCGAGGCCCCGGAGCGGCGACCGCCCAAGACCCTCCCGGTGAAGCGGCGGCGGCGGCCGTCGTCGATGTGTTCTCCGCCTCCGCGTACGGCGATTTGAAGCAACTGAGGAGGTTCGTGGAGCAAGGAGGCGCCTCCCTCTCGACCCCCGACGCTAACGGGTACTACGCTCTCCAGTGGGCCGCCCTCAACAACTTCGCTGACGTCGTCAGTACATCATCGAGGTATTGCGCCTTCTTCCTCCTTCCGCCCGCCGTGAATGATTTTGCTCCCCCAATCGCGCGTTCCTCGTGACGCGGTCCTGAATTTGGGGTGTGTGTAAAGTTGCTGCTTGAAGCATTTGCTTCCTGCTTGTTTCGGTCGAACGTACTAATTATTGTTGTTCTTCGTGTATGTCGGCGTTGGGTGATGAATTGATTGAAGAATGGGGGTAATGTGAATGCGACGGACAACTTGAAGCAGACTGCACTGCATTGGGCCGCCGTTCGGGGATCCGTTGCGGTTGCGGATGTGCTTTCGTAAAATGGAGCTTGGGTAGAGGCAGCCGATGTAAATGGGTATCGGGTACTTGTTCATTCTCCACATCTTTCTTTTAAGATAATTGTTGTTCTTATTTTATTTACTTACCGTTGTTAGAGGAATTATAGCGTTGGCATGAAGTAAAAGAACGAATTTGATAATTATTAGGTTTCGTCTTGAGTTAAGAAAGGATTTCGAGCTATTCACGGGTGACTTTTTACGCTGTACCGATGAACAGGAATGCTTGGGACTTTCGTATCATTGCCAGCAACGTAATTAAAAACTCCATCGGGATTGTGTACAACGACGGTTCCATCGTCCGATGCTCTCGACATGGTCGAGACGGGCCGCAAGACACCCTAGTTAGTCCATATCTCAATCCCTCTCTCTCTCCCTTCTTTTTTCTTTTTTTTTTCCTGCTTTTTCTGTCTGGAAGTCGTTTGTGTAGACAGGTTGCTTTTCACGATGTTCTTAGCTTCTTGTGGCACGGTTCCTTTTCGACAAAGACTGAGGCACTTCTTTTGGCATCTTATATCTCAAACCCAAGAAATGTTGGGAAAATATGCTTCGAATTGGGTTGAACAATGAAGTCGGATCGAGTAATCAAGTCAGACTTTGAGGCGTGATATCACTTTCTTTAATGATTTATTTGCCCCACTACATTGCTAATGGTCACCGGCAAATTTCCTTCAGGATACAACAAAGTCTCAAGTGATAATACTAGATAGCAATTCTAGTATTTATCCAGGTCTCTCATGGGAAACAATTAGAAACAATGGCTGTTGTTTTTCTCTCGAAAAAAAACGAAAAAAAAATGGAAGAAGATATATCTTTGATCTCAAATGTACTTATATATGTCTTTCGAATAAATGCAACTCTTCAAAAGATTGCAAAAGAACAAAGACAACCTTTCGGGAAAGGTTGTAAAATGAACAAGTATGTCTCAAAGGTTACGTTGAAAAGACATAAGAAATTCGGAATTAAATAAATAAAAAATAATTGTAACTTTTCGTTAAAAGTCGCACTGTTTCAACAAGACTTTATAATTAATTTTTTATAGAAATAAATCCGAATTTTCAATAAATAAAAATAATGATCGTTAGTTAGTGCCACATCTCGTCCACGTGCGCACTCACATCTTTACGATGTGGGACAAGGCACCTCTTCATTTGTTTTATAAACAAATTACCAACAATCCCCCACTTAACCAGGGAAGGAGAGTAAATTTTCTGCAGGTATGCATCCCACATGGGCGAACCTAGCCCTTCAGGGACGGCCTGTTAGCAGAAAACCACTCAGCCCTTTAGTTCAGAGCCTAGAGACACCCAGAGATGCCAGGAGGGAATCGTTTCTAACCTATCCAAGCTGCATTTCTCGAAGGATCCTACCAGGCTGGAGAAGAGGAGGAATTTAGAAAGCCATGGAGAGATTTTCACAAAGCACACACTTTACTTCAGGGGACTCTGCCCAAAACATTACACCCTCCTTGCCTTATATAGGCAATAAGAGGTCACAAGGACACACATAGGGACCTAGCTCATGGGTCGGGGAACAAACGAGGGCACTTAGAAAGGGAATTATTCGAACACATATGAGCAGTGATTGTACGTGGCGGTACTTTCCCTAGCCTAGTGCTACAGTAAAAGTGAACAGTGACTTGCTACAGTGAAAAATGTACGGACTCAACGGTCACGTCCGTCTCGGGCATTGTAGCTGGAAACTGAATCATCCGAGTTTTCTTCTAGGAGATGTGCTTCGTACTTCTGTTCAAGGGCTTCAAGGTCTTCTGGTGAGAGGATCTGATTCAGCTTTCGTGATGAGGATGCTTGTTCATGAGCCTTCATGAGCCCAATGTGATGCTTCTTCTTGATCCGGTTTGTATCTTCATCTTCTTTGAAGGTCAACAATCCTTAGCTGAGGCCGATTGGATGGTTACGCATAAAAAGATGTGTCCATGCTTTGGAATTGTTCGTAGGGGTCCTGGGACAGAGGTCCTCCAAAGCGTGCATAGGGGTCTTGGGTGGATTGGACAATGTCGCCTTCATTGGTCATTTCAGGCTCTTGGGACGATGAGGCTTGTCTGTATTGTCCTAGTGCTTCCTTAGCTTCTGGTGCTAGGTTATAATGATCCCATGTAGTGGGTGCATTATTCCAAACATCTTCGGGAATGGTCTTGTTTTCTGGCATAGAATTCTGCGGGTTCTCGATATTCTCTTTCACAAATTCGAACAGATCTAGGATAAGATTTGTAAATCCGGGATTCTCGGCTGTTCGGGTTAGGTTTATAGGATGTAGTTCCTATTTCAGGTGCATCAAGAATACTACCATTATTTCTGCAAAAATTCCAAGGGCGTCGGAAGAATAGGATGGTATGGACTTCAGGATCTAGTGTCATGGATCTCAGTTCTTTTTCCAAATCTTGTTTCCAACATGTAGGATGATAGAACCAATTTAGAAATTCTAAAAGATTCTTATCACATTCTTTTTCAACGTTTCTTCCAAGCAAGAATATCCTTGTGAGATTAGCAATGAATCTTCGGTTGGGATTTCAAAACTATTAGGTACTTATTGGTTAAGTACCATAATAACGTTTTGAGCTGTTCGGGAAAATCATCTTCTTTCCGGATGAGAGGATGAATGAATGGATAATTCATGTTTAACCCAAAGGATAGAGAATCGAACCTCCATTGAACCCGAATAGGTCGTATGGCTTTGCCACATGAGGTTCTCCAAATTTTCAGCAAGGCTGTCGTTCTGGATTTGTTGAATAATCTCTTGGGGATATTTCCAGCTTTGCATATAGCTCAAGAACTACTGAAGTTTCCTCAGGACAATTTCACAACAAAGCAAGTTCAGCAATTTCTCGGAATAATCAATTATCTCAGGGTCTTTGTTCCAAACATTGCGAAACTTCGATCCCTTTGCAATCCATGCTGAAGAAGAATTCCCCACCTTGGGGAAAAACTCAGGACCAAACGAGTAGCAGAACTTAAGGAGATTATGCAGAATCTCCCACCATTACAAATACCATCAACGCAAAAGAATTCTCCAAACGCGCGCGGTGATGAATACCGGGCAGCCGTCCTCTTTGAAGAACTCGATGGTAAGAGACTCCTCTGTGCCCATAAAAGTGGAAAGTTTTCCCAAGCTGAAATGCATTACCATTCCACTTTTAAAGAAATCTTAGCATCAAAAATGGAATCAAAAAATTCGAGTTTCACCTCATTGGCCACCACTTTCGGTAGAATTAGACATGGCATCTTTCCCTCGGATGACCAAGTTTAAACAAAAGCAGATTCCAAACTCCCAACCGCTTCGATGGGCTGAATGGTTTTCGAAATATTCTTTCGAAACTAAGCATATTCCTGGAAAGAAGAATGTGCTTGCTGATTTCTTATCAAGACCAAAGGCACCAGCCGAGATCAACATGTATATCAAAAGGCCAGCTTTCCATATGCTCAACCATGGGAGTAAAATACAAAATTGAGAACATCGGGGATTTGCAAAGCTGGAAATATCCCCAAGAGATTATTCAACAAATCCCGAACGACACCTTGCTGAAAATTTGGAGAACCTCATGTGGCAAAGCCATACGGACCTATTCGGGTTCAATGGAGGTTCGATTCTCTATCCTTTTGGGTTAAACATGAATTATCCATTCATTCATCCTCTCATCTGGAAAGAAGATGATTTTCTGAGAACAGCTCAAAACGTTATTATGGTACTTAACCAATAAGTACCTAATAGCCTTTGAAATCCCAACCAGAAGATTCATTGCTAATCTCACAAGGATATTCTTGCTTGGAAGAAACGTTGAAAAAGAATGTGATAAGAATCTTTTAGAATTTCTAAATTGGTTCTTTCATCCTACATGTTGGAAACAAGATTTGGAAAAAGAACTGAGATCCATGACACCAGATCACAAGTCCATACCATCCTATTCTTCCGACGCCCTTGGAATTTTTGCAGAAATAATGGTAGTATTCTTGATGCACCTCTGGAAATAGGAACTACATCCTATAAACCTAACCTCGAGCCGAGAATCCGGTTACAAATCTTATCCTAGATCGTTTCGAATTTGTGAAAGAGAATATCGAGAACTCCGAGAATTCTATGCCGAGAAAACAAGACCATTCCCGAAGATGTTTGGAATAATGCACCCACTACATGGGATCATTATAACCTAGCACCAGAAGCTAAGGAAGCACTAGGACAATACAGACAAGCCTCATCGTCCCAAGAGCCTGAAATGACCAATGAAGGCGACATTGTCCAATCCACCCAAGACCCCATGCACGCTTTGGAGGACCTCTGTCCCGGGACCCCTACGAACAATTCCAAAGCATGGACACATCTTTTATGCGAGAACCATCCAACCGGCCTCGACCAAGGATTGTTGACCTTCGAAGATGAAGATACAAACTGGGGTGAAGAAGAAGCATCACATTGGGCTCATGAACAGGGCTCATGAACAAGCATCCTCATCACGAAGGCTGAATCGATCCTCTCACCGGAAGACCTTGAAGCCCTTGAACACGCAAGTCGAAGCACATCTCCTAGAAGAAAACTCGGATGATTCAGTTTCCAGCTACAATGCCCGAGACGGACGTGGCCGTTGAGTCCGTACATTTTCACCGTAGCAAGTCACCATTCACTTTTTCACTGTAGCACTAGGCTAGGGAAAGTACATTCACGGACAATCACTTTGCTCATATGTGTTCGAATAATTCCCTTTCGGTGCCCCGTTTGTTCCCCGGACCGTGAGCTAGGTCCCTATGTGTGTCCTTGTGACCTCTTATTGCCTATATAAGGCAAGGAGGGTGTAATGTTTTGGGCGAGTCCCCGAAGTAAAGTGTGTGCTTTGTGAAAATCTCTCCATGGCTTTCTAAATTCCTCCTCTTCTCCAAACCCAGGATCCTTCGAGAAATGCAGCTTGGATAGGTTAGAAACGATTCCATCCCGGCATCTCTCGGGTGTCTCTAGGCTCGAACTAAAGGGCTGAGTGGTTTTCTCCGCGCAAGCCGTCCCCGAAGGGCTAGGTTCGCCCATGTGGGATGGCATACCTGCAGAAAATTTACTCTCCTTCCCTGGTTCTAAGTCTAGGTCCATTCATTGGTATCAGAGCCATGGTCCCGGTTCTAACTCTATTCATTCCATGCGCTTGAAGGAGAATCCAGAGCTGAGAAGATATCCTCTCACCATGTCAACAGAACCAGAGATTCACGAAGCATCTGTTACTCTAGCACCTTTAGCTTCATCTTCAACACCTCCGAAATTCCGTGTTTCTAATGCTTCAAAGATAGACTATCTCTATGAAGTCTCTCTTAGCGATGAAACCAAGATCTCGGGAAACCCATCTTCCCTCATGAACCCTTATTCTGCCTTTGCAAAACCAACCTCTTCATTTTCACCAATCCGTTCCATCCGTCGCCTAATCCATCAAAGCCCAAAGCAAGTAAAGGAGTACGTCCGGTCCTCCAAATTCGACCAACATCCTATTCACCTCGCCACCGAAAAGGAATACTTTGTTACTCTTGATTCCTCCAAATTCCCAGGGCAGTGGGGCTCAACGAGGATACACTCATGTCCATTATGGAGCTGTTCGTCGCTCTCACATTCCATGGTCGAAAAGGTTTGCCGGTTGTAGCAAGAATAGCATTACTTGACACCAGGTTTTTACAATACCAGCATGCTTGCATTGGTACTGTTCAAACTACTTTGAATGCAGGGACCGTCTTTGTTACTTTATATCCCAACTTCAACATAGCTCTTTCAGATCCTCAGTTACTTTCTTTTATGAAAGTTCAACTTCAACTCACTGGAGCCCCTCAAACTGCTGACTCAGTAGCTGCAACATTACATTATCAGATGGTTTATCGAGTGCAAAACCATGCGCTTGATCTTAACTTCAACAATGGTAATGAAGATGCCTTGTTCATCTCCATGCAAAATGATCAGGCATCCTGCATCCATGTTCCTAGACAAATTCCAAAGGAAAAGTTGGCCAAACTTCTTCCAGAGACATGGATTACCAACTATGAGAAGCTACATCAGCACAACAAACCCGTCCAATCTACGGACTCAGAGTTCGTAAGAAAAAAAGATGGAACTGTTTCCATCAAATTTGGCAAAGAAAAGGAAGAACTTTCCATTGGAAATGCTGGTTCGGGATACAGAATCCTGTTTGGATCTGTCTTCGGGATGGATACCCAACCGCCAAAATCCGGCTTTTGAGGTCGAATTTGGAATAGATGTGGGCCTTGGTTAGACCACTGAAGAGAGAGTCTCTAGATGGTAAAGGAATTTATCATCTTGGAGGAAAAGATTGAGAGGTTGATAATTGATTACCAGCCTCATTTTTCCTGTTTTTTTGCTCGGCACGTTTATTGACATAAAAGGCTTCACAAGCCCATTGTGAGTCGGAAACTTCAATAAGGCCTTGTTGCAAGAGTTCCGAACATTCCCTTTGAGCTAGAACTAAATGTTCCAGCTTCATTCCCATGTGGCTTGCCTTGGTCGGGTTTATGTCTTCATTCTTCTTAAAAGGAAGACGAACAAAGAACTCTGGGTTTTGCCATAAAGGATGAGAGCACTTTTGAGCAAATTCTGCATGGGATTACGAGCATGATTCCAATAACTTTTGCATAATCGGATCTAATAGACTCATTTGAATAGAAAAGAGTCTTTGGATATTGACAAATTCAGAGAATTGATCTTTATACCTAAGACCTTTTCCAGGAATAATACGAAGCTGGGAGATTTGAGTCATAATGTCCCACCCAATTATTAGGTCTTTATTGGGAAGGTTAGATCCAAAAAATTTTGCGTTATGGAGCCTTTGCGGGAAGAAGCTGGATAGTTACGGGGAGTAGTTCGACATTTGTGGAGAAAGTGTCTCCGATGCAGACTGAAGTATCGACATAGGGAGTCAGAGAATTCTTCAGGGTAGAATTTTGGTG
Organism: Eucalyptus viminalis; assembly: GCA_014182385.1. Classification (NCBI taxonomy): domain Eukaryota; kingdom Viridiplantae; phylum Streptophyta; class Magnoliopsida; order Myrtales; family Myrtaceae; genus Eucalyptus; species Eucalyptus viminalis. Next base: position 34,424,357 of record CM024534.1, on the reverse strand, counting down.
TCAAGAATTGAACAACTTGCTCCTGTGTCAATGAGAGCAATGACAGTGATAGGTTTGGCAAACTTTGAGGTGAGGATTTTGACTGGGAAGTGTGGACAATGAGTTTGGCTTGAAAATATGTCAAAGTTTGGTTCTGAGGATGATGATGATATATGAAAAATATCTTCAGACTCTGAGTCTGACTCAGTTTCACTGGAAGTTTGGTAAGAGGGGATGGCACAAAGAGTTTGCTCGGATGGTTCTTCATCGGCGGAGAACAAGGATTCAATATCATCATTCTCAAGAGAAATTCCTATTTCGTTTTCAATATGATAGATTAGATGATTCTGACCTTTTCTCGCTTGAGGACAACTTTTGGCGAAATGTCCTTTCTGATTGCAAATGTAGCAACGATTTGATTTTTTGTGGCTTGTGCGATCCTTTCTTTTGCGTAGGTATCGCCATTTCTTCTTCTTTCGGAAATGCTTGGAGCCATGTTTGGATTTCTTTATCCAAAATTTCTTGTAGTGTTTCTTTTTGCGGGAGTACTTGCCACATGTTCCATCACAGTCTTGTTTGGAGCATTTGATCTTCAACTCTTGTCGGGAGCAGGCTTTTTCTAGCCGTTTGTCATCTGTGATGTATGTTTGCACCATCTTGCGCTTCAAGCATAATTCTTCTAGACATATATGGATTTCTTGCTGTATTTCTCCCAAGGAAATATTCTGTATCTGCCTTTGTTTTCCAGCAAATGATCTTTCGACCATCTGGGATAGTTCTTTCGGGATGGAAGTAAGGAAAACATGCTTCAGATTTGGTTCTGCCCCTACGATAAAAGGTTTGAAGCATTACCTTAAAATGCTTATCAAGGTGTCTCCTCCGGAGGGAGCAGCATCGCCTTTCGAAGAATTCTCTCTTTTTAATCTCTATGAGATCACCGGGTTTTCCCACAAAGACATGATATAACGAGTGATAGCATGGCTGAAAGTGGGTGACATCGAGAAATGGAGCTGGTCTTGTTCTGAAAGGGATTGCCACCGGTCTTCAGCTTCCTGTGAATCTTGTAGCAAAGTTGTATAATACGTCATTCATATCATGGTTGGTGATAGCACGGGTGTTCATCCGGGCATGGAATTCTTCAAGCCTCAACGGCCACTTTTGATAAGGTATATCATCAATGGTGAAGAATTGTTTTGATCTTTGTGGATACCCGATGAGTGGGCTTGCTTGTCGGCCTATTTCTCGGTCGAGAATAATCTGATTCCATATCATCGTCGGCGAGTCAGCCATGAATATTGATGAGGTAATTGGTGCAATAGGGAGGGTATCAACCGAGGAGGAGGAAAAGGATACGAAGATTCTGTTTCATTATCCCGAGGATCTGAGGGGCTTGTTCTATTGAAAGAAAAGTTTGTTTTTTCAAAGGATCAGGTTGCTGGATAACAGTCGGGTTTCGAGTGCCTAAATCCTTTAGAAAAGATTCTAATGGATTTGAGAGCATCATCTGTTCTGGCCTTTCTCTAATAATGATGGAACTTGATCCCCCGTAGGTGGTGTTTTTCCTTCCCCTTTTCTTTCTGCATGGTTTTGAGGCGATTTCGCAAATCTACCATGTCTGGTTCTCTTCAGTAAGGTTCTGTTGGGATAGTGGCGAAAATGGATGTTTGTGGTGGTGGAGGTAAATATCCGTTTTGACGGGGAGGTGCCGAGGATCAAATGGTCTGAATCTTCCTTCTTCAAGGAGCTGGATTTGGTTTTTGAGCTTTTCTATTTCTGGCTTTGGATTTTCAAGGTAATGGTACCCAAGATGTTGTCCTCGATTCCAAGGCATGAAGCCTCTTTTGGAATTCGAGAGTATCTTCTTGGTACTTTCATCATATCTTCGGAGATCTTGTTGCACATTTCCAATTTTGGAGTCAATTGCTTTGAAGGCATTGTTTTGTGCAAGTAGAGTCTCTGATTGCCAGTTGAGGACAGCTTCAGCAGCAGGGGTTTTTTTCTGTCTTCCATGTTCGTCCACATCAGTGGGAGTAGAGATTTTGGGAATATGTCGGTATCTTCCCTGAGAATCAATAAACTCTTCTGGAGACGGGAAAGAGAGTTTAGAACCTTCTTTGACTAGAGGCGGAAAGTCAGCATCCTGGAACATGGCAATAGAAGAAGTAGGTGGTGCTTCTTCTGGAACTTCAAGGGGGTAAGAATGCTTCTTAGCCCACTTAAGGATCGGTTTGTAGAATGGAGACAGGGTTTGCTTTTTCTGGGATGGAGGTGGTGGTGTTTTTGGTAAGTCTTGTAAGACTTGGGATGTAGTACTGGACTCTGTGATGGCGGGGTGCATAAGAAACCATGAATTGGTATTTGTTGCTTTCACCAAGAGTATCGATGGATGAATCTCCATCTAAGTACCTTTGGTACAACTTATCCTTTGGCCTTTTCTTCCGAGGCGGAGGTTTTCAAATGGGTTTACCTCGTCGGAGAATTTATACAGGAGGAACATTGGCAAAAAGGATCCCAAAAACAGTGACCATAATTGTCTTTATAATAATGAACAGGATGTCCATTACCATCAAAGTGTTGAACATGCTTTTTCGGATCTGGCTCGGAAATGGATGGAGGAACACATGGTTCAATCATGAACAGGGTTTGGAAAATATACAGCCAAAATTTCCGTGAGATTAATATACATATATAAAGGTCTCTTTCGAGTTAAACCTTTACTTAGTGCAAGTATCTCAAAGCTCCATCAAAGTGACAAGTAGCCCGGCTTTAAACTTATACTTTTATATAATAGAACCGGACATACCGCACATATACTAACCTCTTGTTTCAGCGAGAAGTTCTATATTACTCCGCACTATTATGGCATTGTGCTTAATCCTGTTTCATGAGCTCTCTAGAAAGCAACCCTAACTTTCGTAAGAAGCGGCACCACTCCTAAGCTCATATAGGTGAAGTATCTACCATGTGTTTCTGTTACTATCAACACATTACAAGTTTGTGCTATATACTTCATTAAGAATTCAATTCAACCTACAAAAACGTAACAGACGATACTGACTTCTCATATCAGGGCTACGTCAATATCAAACAATCACATTCAATAACTTGTTCTTACCCATTAAACCTTGTAACTAGTGATGTTCTAGAAAAAGGTCGGGTTACCCTTATTGGTGATTTCAATTAAAGGGTTTCAGCCCCATTTCTTGTGAGGTCGTTATTACCATATGTCTTGGTAAAGCCTTCGTCAAAGGATCGGCAAGATTTTTACTTGATCTCACATAGACAATTGTTATGGTACCATCTTTAATCAATTGTCTCACATATTCATGTCTTAAACTAATGTGTCTAGACTTACCATTATAGGTGCTATTATAGGCTCTTGCCAAAGTAGCCTAACTATCACAGTGGATAGAAACAGGACGCATAGGATGAGGCCAAAATTTGATGTCCAACAACAAATTCATAATCCATTCGGCCTCTTTCCTAGTTGCCACTAAAGCAATAAATTCAAATTTTATAGTTGAGTGAATTATGCACATTTGTTCCTTGCTCGCCCAGAAACAACACATTCATGTAATATGAAAATTCATCCAGAAGTTTCATCTCCCACACTTGTAATCCAAGTAGCATCGGCGTATCCTTCTAATATAGCCGGATTATTATAGAACAATAACATAACTCTCACATGTTCTATATTTGGATTATTAGTATTTACTCAACTTGCATATACAAAAAGTAATATCAGGTCTAGTATAGTGTATCGCATACATTAAAGACCCATAGCACTCACATTAAAAACTCTCCACCAGGAATCAAATGGAGTACTTATATATTTGAAAACAAGATGTTTAAATCTATACAACATCTTCTTCATGTAATCACTTTGGCTCAAAGGATAACCCCCACTATTTTTTAACCTTAAAGCCTACGATAGTATCTACTTTACTCAAATATCTCAATTTAATAACGAAAGTTAGATACTTCTTAATCTCAATGATTACATTTATATTAGTTCCAAAATAAGGATATCGTCAACCATGGCTCCAAAGAATTACTTCTTTTTGTCTCAGCTGCCTCCTCCTTTTCCTTTTGCAACTTTGAAGCCTCAGAAGAACATCTTCCATAGAGACAAGAAACAAGGGGACCGGCAAATTAAGAAGCGAGCACAACCAAGCATTGTCATGAAGCATTGGTCGAAATAAGACAAATTTTTTTTTTTTTTTTTTTTTTTAGTTCTTTCCACGTGAAAGCCCCAAAACATTCAGAATTATCAATCCACTCATTGATGCCTGTCATGGCTATCGTAACCACTGGAAGCTGTAAGGACGCATTAATGACAGCATTCTAACACAGTCTGCCCATGGGAAGTGGACCTTTTACACTTCTCAAATCCCAATTTATGCTGCACTAAAAAATTGGGACTTTGTCAATCATTAACCAAAATCCTTTGTCCACTTTGCATGCCAAGTTTTGCATATAATCCCCTTATCTTACGTCCTTTAAGGCTCTTGCACATAAGATGTTATAACGATAACAATGTAATAAATAAACAAAATCTTCCGAAGCTATATCAAGGAACCTCCTCTCCACATAAATTTCCCACATAACAGATTTACCATATCCAATGGTCAATTAAGGACCAGCCACTCATAAACTACACAAATGACACGATACCCACGGCTTCCTTGCCTCTTCTGCATGTCTTACGTGGCATTTGGAAAGAACCACAACTTACGCAAACTGAAATTAATATCAAGTCAACCCATTTAATATTCTAATTCTAAGCTCCTACAGCAACCCAAGCAATTGTAGGATTCCTATTACACATGCACATAAAAAGCAATGCAACCACAGGGGAATGACCACCGTTCTTATAGATATGACAACCTGATGTAAAAGTAAGAGCAGAATGATAAAAATCAGCATATAGTTTGTATTCGCCAATCGGGGAATAAAACCATACATTGATGAACCCAGATTAGAGACCAAATTTATGAAATATCTGTCAAAGATGTGTGCAATCACTGACACAAACTTGAATAGAGCCGATTCAAATCAATCTAAAACATGCCATGTCATTTCCTTTTCTCATTAAAATAGACTGTGACAAAGCAGTAGATATTACCTTCTTAATAGATTGGTAAGAGGGTTGATGGCAAAAGCTTCGGTTATCATTGACGATTGGAATCACAGCCAAAAATCTCGACCGAGATCCAGTCGCTTCAGTTTCTCGGTCGTGAAGCAGAGCAAAATAGAGCACGCTTTATGTTTTCTCGGAACAATAGCTACACTTCCTAGTCAGTGATACTCGGCCAGTATCACGAAAGTAATTGATTCTTTCCCCGCCCCGCACTGGGTGACCTTGCATCACGCACTCGGTCATTGCTGGAGGGAAGAAGGCCCCACGGTCTGACTTCCTTCCCAAACACAAACTGACATTCAGAGATTAATGGGGAAGAGACCCGTGTGTATCCTTCAATTTTAGCAAGAGTTTGCTATCCTCCAAATTCCTCAATTTACATGATCCAACTATGGGGGTTCCATATGAAACGTCAATCCCTGGGTCTTGAATTTCTGGCCACGAAGGATGATTCGGGAACTGCACTTCGCTCTTGCGCTACGCGACGTTGGTAGCGTAGCCATGGTTGCAGTTGTTGATCTAACGAGCAAAAATTTGAGTCTCCAAGACCAAGGACAAGACCAAACAGGGCATCCTTTGTGACGGTCGAGTGAACAGAAATGATACGCACTCCTATGAAGGCAACGATTGGCAATTAAGAGGTAGGAGGGAGTTTGGAGGAGATCACCGAGAAAGCCACTCCAAAGTTCCATTAGTCTAAGCCACCGATGCCCTCTACCCTGATCTCTTAGTATCTCTATAGTTCGACAAATGCCGCCAATTCTCAAATTTGGCAGTGTAAGGCCACCGTTGGAAGTTATGTGCCAATCCGGGCACTGACGTCACCGGTGGAAGATCGAACTTGAAGTTTACTCTGGGCCATCTCGCACGCCTAAGTTTGCTGAGTTCGAGACCATTCGGGGTTTTCAGCGCTATGAGCGGAAACCTCTCGTACCCCTCACAACTGCACCAGCCTAAACAGCCCTCAACAACCACGGTGACAAGAAAGTCGCGTGCTCGATCTTTGCTGCCGTGGCTATAACCATCCTCTCTCTCCATGAAATGCTCAAGCCTTTCTACATGGCTAGGCATTAGCAGCCCACCGAGCAAAGATCTGATAGTTATGAGTATATAACCTTTTTCTGGGAAAGAGAAATCTCGAGAACTTGCACTCGATCTCATGGATCAGAGTCTCGGCATTCTCGACGTTTGTTTTACGAGATGAGATGCCGGTCTCGCATGATACGGGAAATTAGCATCATAATTCAAGACGACACCATCCTGGTCTTTTTCATCACGATGGATGTCATCAAGATTTGTTAGTGTTGAGTCCCAATCTGAACATCAAATACATAGACAAGACATGGCATAGCATTGGGAGCATAAAAGACATAAAACACATCCTTACGATGGTAAATGGACAAATAAAGAGAGAGAATTCAAGAGAGAAAAAGAGAGCCTTCATTGCCACGGTGAGTGAGGATGAATGCCATTACGATCAGAGAGAGATTTGTCCGTGGAACGAAGAAGAGGATGCCATTTGCATTTTGCACATCCCTTGCTTAACCCACCATTAACCGCATCCTTAACTTCATTGTTGCACAAATAAATCATTAAAATTGTTGGGAAAATATGCTTCGAATTGGGTTGAACAATGAAGTCGGATCGAGTAATCAAGTCGGACTTTGAGGCGTGATATCACTTTCTTTAAGGATTTATTTGCCCCACTACGTTCTTGTGGTCACCGGCAAATTTCCTCCAGGATACAACAAAGTCTCAAGTGATAATACTAGATAGCAATTCTAGTATTTATCCAGGGTCTCTCATGGGAAACAATTAGAAACAATGGCTGTTGTTTTTCTCTCGAAAGAAAACGAAAAAAAAAAAATGGAAGAAGATATATCTTTGATCTCAAATGTACTTATATATGTCTTTCGAATAAATGCAACTCTTCAAAAGATTGCAAAAAGAACAAAGACAACCTTTCGGGAAAGGTTGTAAAATGAACAAGTATGCCTCAAAGGTTACGTTGAAAAGACATAAGAAATTCGGAATTAAATAAATAAAAATAATTGTAACTTTTCGTTAACAGTCGCACTGTTTCAACAAGACTTTATAATTAATTTTTTATAGAAATAAATCCGAATTTTCAATAAATAAAAATAATGATCGTTAGTTAGTGCCACATCTCGTCCACGTGCGCACTCACATCTTTTCGATGTGGGACAAGGCACCTCTTCATTTGTTTTATAAACAAATTACCAACAAGAAAAACATGTTTCTCTTTGCTATTCTTGCGGGTCGGTCTGGATTATCCCGAGGAGCGTCTAGTTGTGATATCGGGTTGGATGAACAGAAATGGAAATGCTCCACGGACTATCACCCAGAACCTGAAAATACATACCACGGAGACCACTTACGGACCCTTCGGATCGGAGGATGCTCTTGGAAGGTTAACGGAATTACGTATCCCACCGGTACCAGGTGGTGGCAAGATCGTTGGCCTTTCAGAAGGGTGGGATCATATCTTAATTCGATCGGAGCACATTTGGAACCATTTTAGTTACCTGAAAACCGTGTTTAAATTAGAGACAGCGATGCATGTAAATACAACATGCATAATCTTTTTCGTACACAATTCACATCCATGATAATCTACTTGGTTATAGTCCGTCGACTCTTCAAACTAACAACTTATTGTCTAAAGAAATGTCGTCTTAATACTTAAATTTGTCAATTGGTTAATCCAAGTGTTGCGTGCCAAGGAAGATGGAATAGCCTAGGCCCACTCCTGCACTATCCATTTATATTCTATAAATTAAATTATTAGGTAATAAATTTGTAGAGAAATGTAATTAGTATTATCGTTTTAGTAGCTCCTCATCAGAAATATAAATTTACTATCCATTTATATTCACAGCTCTATGGCTAATTTATAGATCGTTTAAGCAAAGACAATCAACTAATTGAGAATTTATAACTAAGTATGATTATTATGTCATTATTCCAGCATCATTGTTATCATTGATAACCCATTGAGAAAAAACAATAAGTTATTATTTGTTATCTCTCAATTATTTAGTTTAAAAATATCAAGCAACAATTAGATTTTGTGAATTGTAGTTATTATGTATTTACATAGATAAAGATTTTGCAAACCATGCTAGGCATATACACCATTCCTATTCGTACTCTGTTCCATTCTAATGAAATAATTGTTCTATTCCGATCTTATTCAATTTCGCAAGCTGACGTTTTCGTTTCCTATGGTCGTGCAAAAGAATGCTTGGACCAAATTTGGACCAAACTGTGTAATTTTCTTTTGGCATCTTTCTAATAATTTTTTGTGAAATAAGGTGATATGCTGTCATTGACTATCTGGATGCTCTTCGCTTTTCTCCACAGATAAAAGGGAAAGAAAGAGATGACGAAGAAAAGTTTTCCAAGAAATCAAAACTTAGTATTTACATGCGGCCATGTAAGATCGCGTGGAATCTTCCTTCTACCAATCAAGGACTGAAGCTTCAGATCCATGTCTACGATTTTTCAGACGTGTCTCTGTCGCGCAGATTTTGAGAGAGATTCGGTTCATGGTCGTGGTCTGGTTTTGACGATTCAAAACCTTATCTTTGAATCGTCCTCCACCGAGCAAGTTTTCTTGGGTTCTTCGAGCAGCGGGTCTCACCAGCCGGCTGGTCCGGAAATTCAATGAAAGAAGCAGAGCACCTACCGATGGCGAAGCTTTGATATTTTCGTCCCTTCTCGTTCACCGCTTACACCTTCTCTCTCTCATCTATAGGCTTCGCCTGCGAGGAAAATTTTTAATGGTTTCGATCATACCCCTTGCCTCTTCTTGGTATTGCTCTTGCACAAGAGGAGCATTGAATCAATTCTAAGACCATGTTGACTTCCCCTTCTCCTCCACCTCCTCTACCTCCTCCACCTTCTCCTCCTCGCCGTCCTCCTCAATGGAAATACGATGTGTTCGTGAGTTTCCGAGGCAAGGATGTGAGGAGAAACTTCATATCGCACCTCTTCTCCGCTTTGAGGCAGGCCACGATCCAGTACTTCAGGTAAAATCTATTCAGACCACCTAGTTTCTCTCTCTTCCCCCCTTGACCTCCGTGCCTCCCCTGCCGTCACCAGCACGGCCTCCAGACCGCCTTCGGACCAGAGATTTGGAGGCATGGCCGAGTCTAGATCTGGAGCATGGCCGTGTCCGAGCCGGATCTGGAGACACCAGCCATGGACGACGCGGGGGGCTCGAGGATAAAGGTTGCGGCCGCTTGAGCGGTGGCTTGTGCTAGGGCGGTAATGTATGGCCAGGGTTGTCACGGTGGAGGAAGAGAGAGAAATGAAGTTATTAATTATATTTAATTCTTAATTTATTTAATTTCACGTCGGCGTTTAAGTGCGGAGCTGTTGCTGGATATGAGCACAAAATTGCTCGCCATATCAGCTGATACGAAATGAGAACAACCTGTTAAATATTTTCTCAATGCTTCAGTGACAACGCGAGAGAAGACATTGGGGAAGAAATCAGATCCAAGCTTTTCAAAGCGATTTGGCATGCGAGGATTGCCCTAATCGTGTTCTCCAGGAACTATGCCGACTCGAAGTGGTGCATGAACGAGCTGGTCGAGATTCTAGAGTGCAGGAAGAGGTTCGGAAACCATGGTCACCTAGTTGTTCCCATCTTCCACGAGGTAAAACCGCAGACGTTTCGAATTTGACGAGCGAAAGTGAATTCGCCCAAGGTTTTGAGAGATTGTGTGGAGGCGAAAGAGATGAAGTGCAGAAACAAAGATGGACAAACGCCTTGAGAGAAACTAAGCATTTGACAGGATTCGACTTGAGGAACGATGCCGGAGAGTACGTATCTCTTCCTCACGTACATTGCATTATCCTTTTGTGTTTGATGTTGAATGATAGGCTCATACAAACCATTTCGGATCATCTTGATTTAGAGTTATGCGTGTTTGATGTTGAATGAAAATTCAAACTCTTTCAAGTTTTTGCCATTTTTTGGTCCATGATAGGCTCATACAAACCATTTCTCCTCCTGAAAATATTGAAAAGTCGGAAAGTACTTTTCCTTTGGTACTAAGTGTTTTCTTTATCCTAATCAGATGATAAACCAGGAGAGAATTTTGCTAAGTTGAATTTGTTCCCTTAATAAGCATCAAAATCCAAAATGATCTGTTTTAGTAGTTTTTGCACGAGAGACTGTTCAAAGATTTCCATTTATAGATAATTTGTCGGGATTCTAATCATTTAGTTTTAATGGTAGAGCAATGTACTTCACTAGGGGTGAAACTTCTCATTTCTTAAGGCCTTAAAAAACACACTGACCGTCGCCGCCTATCGCCTCTATGCTTGCCGTTAAGGTACCAGTGACGGCCTCTCTGCTCACCGTTACAGTGCAAACTCCCGACCGTCCCTGTTCCCAAAGCTAGTGGTCGCAAGACTCTTGAGGAAGTCTATAGGGGCGGTGCTAGAATGGTTTTAGGACGTAACCAGCTCTCCTCATCGCCTCTACATATTGCTTTTTCTTCTTTGTTTTCTGCAATTGTAGTAAAATATGTTCGATTCGTCGTCTATGTGAACCTCATTTATCAAATTGCAGAACTTGGCAAAGTCGCAATCATTTGACAATTTACATTATATTACAATTAAATGATATTTTACCCATCCAATAGTAAGGGTTTTCTTATGCATTCAGTTCAGGATCCAATGGCTGTAGGTTCGATTTTTGCCTTGAGAATTTAGATCTAAGTCGGGGCCATTGTTGGAGGGTGCTCTGCTAATTTTCCTCTAGATAATCAGACAATTACAGTCGTGCCCCTAAGTTATAAAAAATTAAGAGTAGACATTTCATATTTTTCTCATAAAGAAAAAGAATGGACCTCTGAAACAATGCACTATAAAAAAAAAAAAAAAAAAAGCATAAGTGCCTCCCCGAGGCACCATAGAACATCCACCGCACAGGACTCCCGATGTGAAATAATTGGTGATAAGCTCATGCTACATCAGCAGAAAAACTTAACAACAAGCACTGATCTAAGCCAAGTTGGATGTTTTTCTAATCATATGAATGTGAAACATCTCAAACGTATTGTCTCTCCGTGCATATATTTACGTTTATTTCTCTTTTACTCTTAACTACACTCAACATCAGGAATGAAAGGAGACTCGTGGACATAATAGTAGATTACCTTGTCGAGAAAATCCGCGAGACACGGCGACTCCACTTTGCGAGAAACGCAATTGGAGTGGACTCGTTAGTAGGCGAGGTGATTTCTTTAATTAGAATGGACCAAGAGGAGGACGTGCGCGTCATAGGTATATGTGGAGTAGGAGGAATAGGCAAGACGGTGGCGGCAGCAGTCATCTGCGAGCGCATTCGTCGCGATTTCGAATGCTTTGTCTTTCTTGATAAAATCGGAGAAGCAGATCGAGTTGATATATTAGGCCTACAAAAGAAGCTGCTCCATAATCTCACGAAGGTGGAAGGATTGAGGACCTACGGCGACATTCAGACCAACATCAACGAGATAAATAGTAACATGTGCTTCAAAAGGATACTTCTTGTTCTTGACAATGTTACTAGTAAAGAACAGATTGACTACTTCTGGGCAGGAGACCGAGAACTGCTGTGTCCTGGGAGCAGAATTCTGATCACAACCCGAGACCAAAACTTGCTAAAAGATCTCAAGGTAGACGACAAGTATATCGTCAAAGGATTGGACCCGAATGAAGCGCTCCGGCTCTTTTGTCGCCATTCCTGGAAGAGAGAAGAACCTCAAGAAGGCTATGAGGAGTTGTCCCGAAATCTAGCTCATTATGCAGGAGGTCATCCTTTGTCTCTTAAATCGTTGGGCACATTCCTAAACGGCATGCCGAAACATCAATGGCCTCACATAATGGAGAAGTTGGTTAGAAGCCCTTATCTCGATTCGCTCATTCATTCCTTCGAATCAGCTGGGCCATATGGCGGTCAAGGCGGTGATGCTTTTGATGATGGGACACACAATGGGGTGAGGCAAATTAGGCTGTATGGACAATCAATTATTGAATCCATCACCATCGATTATGATCACGATGGGTGTTTCGTGATATCCTCCCAGCATGGTGGACATGCCCATGACAATGAAACGGTCAGTTTTCTGCCGCTCTAGCAGACTGATTATATATTTTACTACTCAACGCTTATAAGAACGAAAACAGAATCAATTACACGTTGAATATCATTATTGTGCGTCTATAGTAAAATCTACTTCAAAAATTATCAGAACGAGGAATTTAAGTTTGTCAGGAGAGGATGGCCAACATGTAAACATCTACGGAAGTGTTAGTGTGTTACTACTTCACGTAACTTTCCCAAGTATGAAGTTATAAATTTTTATCATTCCTTTTTCTTCTTTTCTTCTTTTATGTATTTACTTCGTCCCCTTTTGATTTGTTTATGAGACTTTATTATTTTGACTTTCATTTGCGGCAAAATGGGCATGCGGCAGCTTTGCTGAAGGATGAAAGCTCAAAAAATTTCCTTTGTTCCTTTTAAATTAGGGATATGTACTTAAACCGAATTCGGCTAAATAATTTATCTTTCCCGGTAAAGGAATTTATAGTCATACAAAAAGCTCAAAGTCAATATATACTAGGTGTTAGATGGATGCGTTGCTGGTAACACTCATGAAACCTTTTGCACCTCTTGCAGCTGGTGATATTGGACCATCCAAGGGAATACCTGATTTCTGTATCAGGCCATATCGATGATGATGGAGGTCATGATGTTGTTCGGTCTCTCAAGATCCACAGCAACAAGAAGACGCACGGACCATTTGGTTCAGAAAGAGGACGGCCTTTTGATCTCTCACATTCTGATAGACAGATCATCGGGTTTCATGGAAAATGTAGCAGCCATCTCCACTCAGTCGGAGCCCATTTCGGGCCAATTTCTCATGTGTATCCATATGATGTCGTGGGACCATTTGGTGGTGATAGTGGTATGGACATTTGGGACGACGGAAAACACACAGACGTGAGGCAAATCGTCGTAGGCTTTGATTCGGCAATTAAGTCTATCTCTATCTTGTATGATGAACGCGGACGTCCGGTTGGTCCGTTCACACATGGCACAAGTGGAGGAGGCAAAACATATACGGTGAGCTTTGATATGAACATCACCAACAGTATATGTGATTTTGTTGATATCCTCGATACTTTATTTTTATTTTTTTTTCCTGGTAACTCTATCTCTTCATTGTGAAAGTAGATACCTGTTTTAGAATTCTTTAATTTTTATCCTTTTTCTGTCTCAGATTAAGCTCGACCATCCAATTGAGTACTTGACATCCATCTCGGGCTATACTGAAGAAGTTTCCGGACTCACCATTCTTCAGTCACTGACAATCCATACTAGCAGAAGGGATCATGGACCGATAGGAACAGCCAATAAAGGGAGGCATTTTTCATTTCCATACACCGGTGGCAAAATTGTTGGGTTTCATGGGAGTTGCGATGGCCCTCATCTCGAGTCCATCGGAGCTTTTTATGAGCCGATTCCTCATACATATCCTGTTAAGTTTTCGGGCCTTTTGGAGGCAAAGGCCAAAAATCCTGGAATTTCGTTGATATAAAGGGGATTGTTGTTCATTGCGCAGACTTCATCGAGTCCATTGCTTTTAAGGTCGACGACGGCACCAGCTCCGAACCGGAAACTATTTATGGTGGAAATGGCGGGCATAGGACTTACAAGTTTGTATTTAGACTCTTCCTTTTCTCTTTTCCGTTCCTACTTGATTGATGTAAGTGTATTCATCGAGCTTATCATAACATTAGTCTGATTACGGCATCTTGGACCTTGAGATTCTTAACATTCACTTCGTAAATGCACATGAAAAGTTCAAACCAAAGTACCTGTGGATCAACGTGATCAAGATAATTATTAAAAAAAAAAAATCATAAACTTATTACAATTGTGACAATTCATTCTTAAACTTTTTCTTTTTTTTTTTACTAATAGTAAGGCTGGTCAAAATTGGCCGGATAGACTAAATTGGTACAATAAGACTGAATTGGCCCAAAAAAAGTTAGGAATAAATTGTCACAATTATAATAAGTTTAAGATTTTTTTTTTTTTTTTTTTTTGGTAATTTCCCCATACATGATTGTTAGAAAACCAAATGGAAAAAATTAATGACTTCACTTTATTAAAATTAGGCAAAAATAAACCAAGCCATAAACAAAAAGTAATTTAACTTTTGATTTACAAAATGAAGTTTACTACCAAATTTATTAGAAACATAATTTACATCAATCATAGCATATATAACTTATTGCATAGATTAGAATTGTATTACAAAAGAATCTACTAATTTATTTTGCTCAGCAACCGATGCAACATATAGTCACTCATGTTGACTATGGCTTTGTGGCCTATTTGCAGGTTAAACTGAGAAGTGGAGAGTACATAACTTCTTTAGCCGGATATCTCAAAAATGCGAAGGATAGTGGCACTCTAATCAACTCACTCACATTTCGAACCACTAGAATAATATTGGGACCCATCGGTAGAGAGGAAGGCGAGTACTTCTCCTTACCACTGGAAGCTGGGAAAGTTATTAGCTTTTTCGGGACAAGTGGTGATTTTCTCAAATCCATTGAAGCACACGTAGAGCTGTACTCCAACAAGCTCTATCCCTTTAAGTCTGTGGGCTTATTTGGGAGTTCGGATGCATCTTTTTGGGATGATGGCAATAAGCATACCAATGTAAGGAAAATCGTTGTTGAATTTCAAGCAGGTATAGGGCCATGGATCCGATCAATCACGTTTCAGTATGAAGAGGATAGTAAAGAATTGTGGCAATCAGGGACGCATGGTGGCTTTGATATAAACTACTTCCACATAGTACGGAACGTCGAGATCCATACGGTATGTTCCCATACATACATATGCTTTGTAAAATCCATAAGAAACTTTTATAGGCTCTGTAAGTGGGAGACTCTTTCGAGACTTAAATCATGAATATGATGGTTACGTCTATTATTGCAGATCAAAATACATGATCTAGATGAGTATTTGACTACAATATCCTGGTGTTTTTCTGATGAAGGCATTAAGTCACTCACGTTTCAAACTAACAAAAAAATGATCGGACCTATTGGTGATGAAAATGGGGCAACACACTTCTCATCTCCTGCAACGGGTGGCAAAATTGTTGGATTTTATGGGAGGAGTATAGTACACCTTGAAGCAATTGGAGCATATTTTGAACCGATCTCACATCTCTACCCAATTAAATCAATTGGGCCATTTGGAGGCCTCAAGGGACGTGCTTGGGACGATGGGAAATTCACCGGTGTAAGGGAAATTAAGGTAATGTAGGACAATAGTCTCCGTTATGTTATGTTTGTGTATGACAAGAGCGGTGAACAAATTTGCTCAAATATGCACGGTGGCTATACTAGAGAAGACAAGGCCAAGGTCACCAGGGTTAGTATTTCTTTTTCCGCTCTTTGATTGGTTGTCGTTTGCTTACTCATATCTAATCCTTCGAGACAATATTTCTAGTGTGTGCTCACAATTTAAACTTTACAATTGGGTCTTATTTCCTCCACTCATCCAATTTTAAGAGATACTTTCGAGATTGCACAGGTTAGATTGGATTATCCGCGGGAGTACTTGACATCGGTCTCTGGATACAAGCGAGAGGATGGTCACAACAACATCGAAAACGCTATCGTTCAATCGCTTACATTTCATAGCAATACAAGAACACACGGTCCCTTTGGCGAGGAGAAGGGGAAGTACTTTTGGTATCCACAGACCCGAAGCAAAATCATCGGCTTTTATGGAAGATGCGGGGAAACTCTCAATTCCATAGGAGTGTATGCGGAGCCCATATCACACATGTATCCTTTTAAAACCATTGGACCCTTTGGAGGCTCTGGTGGCACTCCATGGGACGACGGAGTGCATACTGATGTGAGGGAGATTAAAATTCATTTCGCCGGCCACGGAGCCTGCGGCATAGGGATTGTGTACGATAACAATGGTTCCTTAGTCCAATGCTCTCATCATGGCAGAAAAACCTCATCCACCTGGCAGGTTAGTCCATACCTTAATGTTTCCGTCTCTCTCTTGTCTTTAGAGTCTGTTGCGTGTCTGGATGTTGTTCAGGTTTACACGTTGCTCTTCACAGTTGTTCTCGGCTTCATGTAGCACAGTATCTTTTCATAAAAGAATAAGGGCACTTCTTTTGGCATCCTATATCTCGAACCTTCGTTATGTTTTCACAAGTAAAAACATGTTTCGCCCTGCTGTTCTTGCAGATCAGGCTGGATTATCCTAAGGAGCGTCTGGTTTCAATGTAGGGTTTGATTAACAGAAATGGAAATAGTCCTAACACTATCATCCACAACCTGAGAATACGTACCATAGAGACCACTTACGGGCCGTTTGGAGGAAAGATGGGTCAAAGGATGAGAAATTTTGCATCCCACCAAAACCAGGCAAAGGTAGGATCGTTGGCTTTTTCGGAAGGGTGGGATCGCATCTTAATTCTATTGGAGCGCGTCTAGAACCATATTAGATTAAACCTACTCCCTCCCCAAGCTTTTTCTTCTTCTTTTTTTTTCTTTGGCTTGTGATTGTACGAATATTTTTGTTTTTGTTTATTATTTCCTTTAACATGAGTTGGTCGTGGCAAATTTCACATAATCGGACGATTAACTGTGAAGATGCTCCAAGGAGCAGCTGAGGTAATATTGGGATGGGGAAAGTAGTCGTCAAAGAAAGGAAAATTAAGAAAATAACCATATAGATAGTCATCTTAGGATTATTATGAAATTACAGACAGAGATACGCATGAATACGTAAATAGACCTTCTCAATCACAACATGACCCAAGGTTGAGGCCGGCACTCCCTCTTCGAGTTGGCTCTTAAATTGGGAGTGAAATTGTTAAAAGGATTAATTTTAAATATAGATACACAATTCAAATCCATTATAATTCATTTGGATATAGTTCGTTATTTTTTTTCCAAATTAATAAGAACCCAATGTCCAACAATAAGTCATCTTGACATTTAATTTTGCCAATTGGTTAATCCAAGAGTGACGAGCATGAGAAGATGGACCGGCCTAGGACAATCATGTAAAATGGGAGTTCCTCGATTCCTATACTAAAATCGAATAAGGACTTCTGTCTATTATATTAAATATTTAACTAATCCCATTATAATCTTTCAATTATATTGTAAGATAATAAACTTGTAAAGAAATATGATGAATATTATCATTTTAGTATCTTCTCATCAGATATTAAATTTATAATCTTTTTTATCAGTAGCTATTGATAATGTTAGTGCGAACACCAAGATGGGGTGAATAGGTGTTTAAAAGAAGTCTGGACAAATAAATGTGGAATAAAATAAGTTGCGAGTAAAGTCTAAATAAGAATCAAAGTTTGATAAACGAGCCACTAGAATTCTGATAGATATTCAGAATCTGTTATACGATGGAACAAACTTCTGAAATAATCTATGAGTATGTAACAAACTTAAGTAATATGAGTTGAGGGAAGAGAATATTGCAAATGAAATTTATAGTGGTTCGGCTTAGATCAAGTCTATGTCCACTCTTCGACACTGACAACTAACTGGTTGGATTCCATCATATGATGAACAAAAGATTACAACTTTGAGTGCAAATACTCAATGGTAGATCACACTATCTCACTAAATCACTCTTTTGGTATTTCTCTCACGATCACAAACATTTAAACTCACAAAAGACAAGTATATGATCGAAATTCGTTCAGACTTTGGAATTCTAGATTCATGCTTCATCTATTACTTACTCCTCAGTCTTTGGTCTCCTTAATAATTCCTCAACTTCCAAACTAGCCGTTGGACAATATCTAAATGATAATCTTCTAATCTACCTGTTAGACAGATCTATATCAAAAAGATTTAGTAGCCGTTGAGTGATAGAAGTAGAATCTCAAGTTAATTTTGATCGCTCATACAAACAAATTCTTGGTTTCCATAAGTAGAGTTTCCTTGTTTAGAAAATTCTTATCTTCGGGATCCAATTGTCAATCAATTAGATTGAGTCGATCAAATTTATCTTGATGTAAAATCTAAACCAGATCATAGCTGTTGTATGTTTATGGCTTGTGTCACATTACGTCAAGTTGTCTTGTTTTGAATATGCTACAATCTGAACGTGATTCATCACGTTCTGGATCATGTGTCTCATTCTGGACCTTGTCACGTTTTAGACTTATGTCTCATTCTATATGTAATGTCTGAGTGTCTTCCGTTTGAAGTACACTTTACAATCTGGATGTAAGTCTAAACATATTCTACTTTTGAACATATTTAGTTTTAAGGTCTAGACACAATTTGAATAAGTTCAGCTTCAGCATAAAGTCTATCTTATGGTTTTTCTAAGTATAATCTTTGATAATGTCATTTATATATTCTATCATCTGCATAGTCTGTTACTCAATTATTAAATACGTTAGTAGCTTTTTTGTTTTGTCATCTTCAAAATATCATAAGGGATTTCCCTAATAATCCCTCCCTTTTTTTATGATGACAAAATAATCTCTGAATGTACATATGTGTAAACACGCTTTTAAAGATATTAATAAATTAGGGTAATCTTAAGCACATAAATAGTTTTTAAATATGAGATATTCAAATAATTGAATTCAAATCAAAAGCTAGCATAAGATAGCAAATAGATTAAGCATAATTATATATGGAAAGATAATTGTAGCTCAATAAATAATATCAACACATATGCATATTTATATTCTCTCCCCCTTTTGTCATAATCAAAAAGCGATAACAATGGAAATGGTATCACTTAGAGAATATAAAGCGATAACAAATATATCTTGCATGAAACACAATTTCCAAAAACACCAGCTTCTACAAAGTAAGTCAAACACCAAAGATATGTAATATAGCTCACTTTGATCATATACATATACATATACATAAACACAATTTCCAAAAACACCAGCTTCTACAAAGTAAGTCAAACACCAAAGATATGTAATATAGCTCACTTTGATCACATACATACATACATACATACATACATACATACATATATATATATATATATGTATATCAAATATCTAATAAAAATCATGGATGCAATATAAAATCACCTACTCTTTTTGTCATATTAAAACAACAATGTAAATAAGAGATATGTTAATGACAAAAAGTAATAAAATATGCACTAACCGAATTTTGTAGAACTTAACAAATTCTAACATATTTACATTTTCCTTCCTTCCATAATAATCGAGATCACAATCAATTTAAAAGATTTTTCCATGATTGATCAATGCTCCCCTCAATTAGTTGCCTTTTTTTATATGATCACGATCTCTCCCTTTCTTTTGGATTCACTTTCTTGCCCTATCATCATGAAAATATTTGCGAATAGCACTTATTGTGACTTGTGCACATTAAACTAAACATCGTTCCTTTATTTCCTTCATTAGCAACAACATCCGCAACGATCGTTTAATTTTTGAAATTTGAGGTAGAAATTTGTTTTCTTCAATCAAGCTTGTCTCAACTTCAATTTGCATAAACTCAACAAACTTTTTGCACAAATATGCCGTTATAATATCCATGTAATATATAATGCCCTTTTTCATTTAAATAAATTAAATAGCATATATAAGATTATCAAATATTTAAATTCAGAGCTACTCAACCTTTCGTATGACACATTAGGGACTAGCTCAATAATTTGCAAGAACTTTGCGCAAGAAGGAGAATTTTTCAAGCCTACAGAAAATAGTATAGAATCTCCATTATTTTTTAATCAAGCTTTCCAAACTTATACTTTTGCCACCTGCAAATTCTTGTATAATAGATAACAATCTTTGTAAAAATATCACGTAATACATTCCTCCAATTTGCGGATCAAACTTGCTAGATATAAGATATCTTCTAAGAATATAGCAAGAGTATTCTTGAATATGCAATAATATCTTTCACGATCAAAGAGATTTCCTTGAGTATAAAACTCAAAAACATATTATTGATGCATTTTGCAAAAAGAAACCAGATATTTCTATCATGTGCCAAATCAAGTAATAAAAAAAATGCAATGCCTTAGGTTTATGACAAGAGATATTTGCAATATAAATCATATATAATTCATAGGCAATCATCTTGAATATTCATAAAATTGAGTAGAAATTTGCAAGGTGGGATGATAAAAAAAAAAATTATTCTCTTACCGGAGGTATATGTTTGAAATATACCATTAATTAAAAATGATCATTGCCAATCTTCGTGTGAGATGCTTTTCTTATTGCACCTAAATTTGCGCAGATTTCCAATCATTTTTCCCCTATAAAATTTCTTACAATGTAGGGGTATGCAACCGAACCGGGTATACTAGGAACCGGACCACCCACCGGAAAATAAGGTTGGGAATCGGTTCCCATTGAAAATCGGTTTCCAAAATTCGGAACCGTTTAAACCTATCCAGGAACCGAGTCCGATTGATTACCCACCCAGGAACTGGTTCCCGAACCGGTTTTGGAACCGGTTTATGAACCAGTTTTATAAGTATAGGTCCAATATCCTTTTCCCCCTTATTTCTATTCTTACTTCCGCAATCACACGGTGTTTTTCCTTTTGGCTCTCTCAAACACACACGGCACTCCTCCTTCATCGTTCCTCTTCCTCACTTGCTTCTCTCCCTCATGGTCCTCTCGCACGTCCGACAGACGAACGATGTTCGTCGCCGCCAAATTCTTGTGTACCACGAGATTGGCTCGCCTAATTTTTCTTTTATAGGAGAAGTTATCATTGCATAAATGAGTAGCTTCATGTAGTAGTTGTGGGATAAGACTAATATTACACCCATGTTTGTTGATAATTCTTTGCCTTATGTGGATCCTTAATTTTTCATTTAGTCAAAAAGTTCATGTATTTATTTACTACAAATGCTTAATATTTCGATACAAATTATGAGGATTACGTTATTTTCTCGTGTATTAATACAAAATTTGAAGTTGTATAGGATATTGGGAGATTACAAAACATTTTCCAATGGAAACGAGGTTGACCCTAAAATCAAATTGAAAAAACAGGGTGAGTTGGGTATATGATCCAATACAAACAGGGTCGGGTACATGGTCCAAAAAAGGGGAACCGGTTATAACAGGATCTGGTACAGGGTCCAGGTTTAAACCCTACCCAAGCTGGACCCGATCACCCCTACTACAATGAACTCATTTCTTTTTTGGTATCCATGAATTTTGATCATTCCTTGACGTTAGAGCAAAATATGCAATCTTCATAAATAATCAAATATTATTTATAAACTCATCATAATAAAGTATTTAAGAAAGAATATCTTGCATAATGAATTAATATTTCGTAGAATAGATTTTCACTTTGCAAAATATGACAAAATCTGAGAGTATAAAATCAAACCAAATAAACTCAATTGTCTCTAAGCAAGATATAAAAAATAATCACACGTATTAAATCAAATTTAAACTCACGAATCATAAAAATAAAAAAAAAAATAAAAAAAATCACACGATTCTTCCGTCAATAAAGCCAATCACAGAATATGGTCATAATAAAGTCAAGGCGAAGAATATATCAAATAAAAAGTATAATGAGAATTTTTAAATTATGTACCCAACCCAAATTGAGGATTTAAAAAAGAAAAAAAAAAAACCTTTCTTACCAAATTCTCTTTTTTCTTTTTCTTTATTCCATGCAAAAACAACTTATCCTTTTTTGGTACCCAAATTTTCTAGGGTCCATGAGAGTTAGTAGAATATGTTGTTTTTATTCAGTCTCTTAATTGGTCTCCAGACTTTAGGACATTTAGGGCATGTTTGTTTACTTGCCCAATAGTGAAAATTTCTATTCTTTTGATCCTAGGAGTAGATTTGAAACAAAAATGCGTTTGATAAAATTTTTGCTCTCAAGAACAAATTTGTATATTTTTGTTCCCAGAAATAGATTTGGAATAGAATCGAGAAGTAAAAAAAAGTTGATTCTTTGTTCCTGGGAACAATCTAGAATCAAGCACATATTTTCTCTCTTTTCTTTTTTTCTTGTTCTTCTTCCCTCTTTCTTCTTCTTCAAGCTATTGCGCACCTTGCCATCCACCATCCATCCGCCGTTCGCCGCCTAACACCACCTGGTCGTTAGACCGATCCGCGAGCTCGTCGGAAGCTTGCCTAGCCATTGACAAGGCTTAACCTCGCCGGGCCGGTGGCCGAGCAGGCCTCGCCCGGTGGCTAGGTGGGTCTCGCCGAGGCCTCCTCGACCATCGGCGAGGCTCACTTGGCCGGGCGAGGCTTGGCCCAACCATGGCTGGGCGAGGCCAAGCTTGGCCAGCCACCGGCGGGGCTCGACCTTGCCGAGGCACCATGAGGTCGGCGTTGCCCAGCCAAGGCGAGGCCGACCTTGCGATGGCCAGGTGAGGTTGAGCCCCGCCGGCGGCTAGCCAAGCTTAGCTTAGCCATATCTAGGCGAGGCCGCTTGTCCAACCAAGGCTCGACTGAGCCTTGCCCAGCTGCTGGCAACACTCCAATGAGGTCACTGGCCCTCGTTTGACCGATTGCCAATCATCCTAAGGTGAGCGACCAGCCACCTTGAAGAAGAAGAATGGGAGAAAAAAAAAAAGAAGAAAAAAAGGAAAAAAATATTAAAATTATCTAAAAATTAAAAAAAAAATGATTTGAAGTAAAAATTTTGAGGACGGTACCAAACACAATTCTATTTTGGGAATTGAAATTTTGGACAATTTCCAAACGACTTAAAATGCTTAGAAATTGTTCTTGGGAACGAGAATCAAAAATAATAATTTCTGATCGTAAATTATTCCAGAAACGAAAGCGTTACCAAACGCGTCCTTATTCTCAAAATGTTTTGGATCTCCACATTTGGAGTACTTAAGAGCATTTCAGCCAACA
Source organism: Eucalyptus viminalis (assembly GCA_014182385.1). Classification (NCBI taxonomy): domain Eukaryota; kingdom Viridiplantae; phylum Streptophyta; class Magnoliopsida; order Myrtales; family Myrtaceae; genus Eucalyptus; species Eucalyptus viminalis. Next base: position 34,401,266 of record CM024534.1, on the reverse strand, counting down.
GGTTTTACAAAAACTTTTTGAATATGTTATTTATAAATGAGTCTATGAGGTTTTTGTCTGAGTCGGCATGGGTTGTTTAAACTTGGGTTTAAGTTGGTTTTGACTCATACAAAATCAATTGATTGTTAGATTTAGAAAAGGAGAATGTTGAACTACCCAACGGCTAAAAATGATTGGAAAACATAAAAGAAATAAAAAAAGAAAAGAAATTAATTTCACAATAGAACTGATAATGCTCTAGTTCGAAAGATTATTCAAATCATAATGATAAGAAATAGGTATGAATCATTGTCACATATAAGGACTTCAGTTAGGAGGAGGAAAAATGTAACACAAAAGAGAACTTTAGAGAAATGTGAGAACAACTCGTTACCTATATATTCTAAACTAACCCTATATGAATTAGTGTCTCGTCCCAAGCATAACAAATCAAGGATGACAATCTCATGAAAATGAGAAGTGTTCTACATCAAATCACAATGTATTATGATAAAACCCTTGAAACACATTCACACAGATGAGCAAAGAAATACTTCATAATTGAAGGTTGTACATCCTCACCAGCTCACATTTTTAATACAATATAGTTATGTTTGGTTGTCCGGATTTATAACCCAGGATAGAACTAGATATGATAGGATATGAAATCCTTTGATTTTTTTTTATATCATATCTATTGTTTGGTGAATCTTAGTATTAAAGTTAGATATATTCACATTATATTATATACATTTTTTTGATATAAACGGCATATTATTATAAATAAACCTTAAAGTTTATAAATGGATATGGTAAAAATCTCTCATGACATTATTCCTCATTTTTATTTTCATCTTTTTAAAATTATTTTCCTTATTATTTATTTTTCCGTTTCATCATTTTTAAATAAAATTTTATAAAATTGTAAAATTTGTACTAACATACTTAAAATACAAAAAAAAAACTAAAATATATAATAAAGATGAATATGTAATTTATAGATTGAATGTTTATTATAAGATAGAATTAAAGTTGAATATATAAATTAAAATAATATTAAATTAAAAAATATTTTAATTTTTAATTTCTTAAATTAAATTAGAATTCAAATATTATTTATATTGAAATATAATTTCAATTTTGTTAATTTAATAAGTTTTTTATTCAAGAAAAATAAATTTCCTATTATGGACATTAAAATCCTATATCCATTTATCCTACCTCTCCCATGGAATAATTTTATATAGCCATATCCTCTTTATATTCGACTTTATCCTATCTTAAGGAAGCACCAAACGTAGGATATGATAAATTATGCCATATCTCAAATTTTATCCTGATCAAAACGCACTATGATTCTACTAAAGCCAATTACATATAAAAATTACTATACAAATTTTAATTAACTTGATGTTGTGTCATTAGTTGCATATACCAAGATTCCTATAACTAACACAAATCAAATGAAAGAAAGAAACTAAATTTAGGCTCCATTTGTTTCGCGAATAGCTTGACATTTCTAAAAATTGTGCTCAAATAAGTCATTTTTCTAAAAAATGACAATATTTTCCAATGTTCAGTGAAATTTGCAAGGAATTGAAAATTATTTTCCATTGTTTACAAATGAAAATTTGCATTTATTTTTATGAAATAAGAAAACATGTCCTAGTTGCGTGATATAAGGGCTACATGTCCTATATCATAAAATTTTAAATATAATTTTATCGAATAAGATTTTCATAACTTAAGTACTTTCATAAATACAACTAATTTTTTTTTTCTCTTATGAAACCCAACCTCGAGCTTAGGCCCCGAGCCAAGACTTAGGGTACCTGGGCTCGAGCACCGATGTCTTGGAGATTTGGGTGCAGCTAGCAATGACCACCCAGGAATGATGCCAAGGTCTTGGGCTAGGCTTTGAGGGTCTCAAGCCCTACCACTCAGAACTTGGACTCAATTTCGTGGAGCCTGCCTCGGTTTTGCGAACTATTCCCAACCTATGGGGACTTGGGCCTAGCCGCCACAGTCCCAATTACAAGAGCTACAGTTTCTCAGGCTTAGCCACTATAAACCCGAGCGTGGGCATTGGCAATCCGGGCTTGGCCTCGATGGACTCAAGCCCAGGTGTTGATGACTCGAGCACAGGAGCCGGGTACCAAGGCCTAGGCGACTTGTCATAAATCATAGATTGAACGTGTATGAGAACATGGCTTGTCGATTTATCAATAAGTATAAGAATAGAGAAAACGAATTCTGGAAGAGAACGAGGATGAGAGGGAGAGGGAGCGCTTCATTGAAGCTCCAAGCTCGGTTGAAATTCTTTGATGTCTCTTGACATGGAATAATATAAAACCCAGCCAAGGAAAACGTTTTCCTCTTATTAGGAAGGAGAAATCTTTTTCTTGGTTTTAAGAACAACTACTTTCTTTGAATGGAAATGCTTTTTCAACTGGTTTATTATTTTGATGGTTCCAAGTATTGGAAAGTCTAGAAAAGAATTTTCATAGAAATTCTTTTCAACGACACGGTCACACCTTGGCTTATCAACAAATGTAATCTATCTTGCAAACGTACATACGCCAAAATGCAACACCGAGTTTGACTTACTCAAACCAGTTCTTGAGCTAATAAATCAATTAATCTTTTAAGACGTGTAATTATTCGTAGGTTATCCCCAGACATTAATCAAATATACTTTTTGAAACAGCCATGCTATATGATGAACATTCTTGTTGTGTAATGCGACAAAATAATGTGCCTCTCAGTCCCGTGGGAGCGTAAAGCTAATTTGGTGAGTAAAGAGATGAAGACATCCACGTGACGTGCACAACACGCGCGTTTACTTAATCCCGAACAAAGCGCGAAAACTTGTCGAGAAAATAGGACGAATGGTAAAAGCCAAAACGACAAGAGCCCCCACCAACACTCCGCCCAAGAACACGACAAAGACCACCATCATCATTCCAACCCACCTTCCTGTGCTCAGATACGTCACTCAGAGCTCTAGCAGCTGTGACAAACCCTAACAATGACTCGCACCACAAGCAGCAGAAGAAGCTCATGATTTCGCTGAGCTATCATCAGATTACAAGACTGGAATTGGTTGCTATTCCTCAGGCAAATGCGAGATTGACCATAAAAAATCTGTTAACTGACAGTCTGAGTGAGAACTGAGAAACAGAGAAAGAAGGGGTTGAACTACAACCTCTATGCCTAGAAAAAGAAAGACTCGCAACCCGGAAAATCAAATGGATTTCATTCTCTATCTTCTTTTTTCACCTTTTTCTCTTTCGAACAACGAACATGTGCTAAAAGCTAACGACCTTGACCATAGACCTGCTAGTGGAGGAAGAGCCCCTCGGGACAAGGGACGGAGGGCAAAAGAGAGAGCCAAAAAAATTGTGTCCGGCGGTATTGGAAATAATATTCCATCTTTTGCTGTTAAATTACCGATTATACCCTCACATACATGACTACCGTGACATGGTTACAACACCCATAAAGAGACACATTATAGTACTTGTATGCTTCTAACCGAAATTTTATAAAAAGTGGGAGCATATGGATTGGTTCGAATCAATATGAAATTATTACCTCATGCTCATTCTATTTTTTCTCCCTAGTTGATTATAGTAGGTGCAATCCAAATAATTTATGCAGATTTAAAATCTCTTGGTTAACGTAATTTTAAGAAAAAAAATAGCCATCAATAAAATACCACTCTAGAAGAGCTAAAATTCTAACCTTGTGTTAGGACTTGTAGACTAAGGGAGAGTTTAAGTAGATAGTATCTATTGGGCATAGACCTCCCAAAATGTAACGGAGGTATGCAAAGGTTTCCTTAGGCTGGACAAAGATCGGCCCAGAAGGGAGCTTGACTGCAAGACCCACCCGTCGAGCAAGGACAAAAGTCAGCCTTAGTGATTTGACGGTGCCGAGTGGAAGGGCTGTCACTCAATGGATAAAAGTTACTTTAGGGACAACAAGCTAATCTTTCCCAATAGTTCACATCAACGAGAAGGTTTGGCACCTCAATGTCAGCTCTTCGCCACCTGGGGCTATAGTATGTTCCAATGGTTGGGTTGTTCACCCATTAAAGTGGTACGTGAGCTAGGTTCAAAGTAGTGAGACAGTATAGTCCATAGCTGGTTTGGGCGATAAAGCTTTGAGAGTAATAGAATTTCATTCCTGAAATATCTAAAATGTTTGAGAATGTCCAACAATCAATCTCGAGTGCAACAAAGAGGAAAATTTCCATAAAGCAGATAAGTCCTTAGGCTATAGGATCTATATGGAGTCACCCTTAGAGACGGCATTTGGTATGTGATCAGAAATGGCTCTAACACCTTCCTCCAAGGCGTTTGAATCTTGCCGGTTGTCATTGCGCCACCTAAGGCATCACAGCACCAGGGAGAACGCAATCCCGATAACGGCAGAGAGTGGGATTGCGATCTCCGACTCGATAGTTGAGAGCAATGCCATCGTCGGGCAAACATGAGTTGTTTCCATAATGACTTATTGGAATAACTGTCTCTCTAGGATGTCTTTATTCGAATAATGAGTCATTTTTTCTGCAATCCAAATGATTAGCCAATCTTGAAATCACATAAGAGTACCAATGATATCTCACGCGCCACTCTGTTGGACGAGTATCTGCTTTTTGTATAAGATATACGACATGATAGTGAAGTAGCCAAAGTCATTTATTTTTATTAGCTCATGCTTATCTGCCTAACTATCTAGAAGTTGGTATCACCTGCTAGTTACTGTCATGCATAATGTTTTTGCTAAACAAGTCATCACATTAACTATTCTTTACATTGTAATGCCCATTATAGAAAAACGTGGACTGGTTAAGTGAGTATCTAACTTCAGTTTTGGGTTATATTACCAGTGATTTTGGCTCTACTGTTATCAATTCACTCACATTTTAAGCAATAAAAGAACATGTGGACCATTCGATACCGAAAAGAGAAGGTATTTTTAATTTCCAACCACTAAAGGGAAGATCATTGGATGTTATGGAAATTCTGGTACCAATTTGGAATCTACTGGAGAGTACTTAGAACCAATATCTCATCTCTATCCAATTAAGTCAATCGGGCCATTTGGAGGTGAAGGCGGACAGCCTTGGGATGATGGAAAGCCTAATGGCGTGAAGAAAATAAAGACACTATTGGAAAGCGTTATCAACTACACGGCCATTGAGTACGACAAAGATGGCGAGTGCATTTGGTCTTTCCACACATGGTAGAAGTGGCAAATGCAATGTTTATATGGTGAGTTTATCTAGTTTTAGGATTAGGAACACGTTTCCTAAGAATCTTTTCTTTAACTTTGCCACCAGAAAAGAATGTTTATTGACTTTTTCGAGTCTTTCATTGCATATCATTAATGGAATTATCCTTGCTGCAAAGATTGAATATTGTCGTGACCTAAATTTCGGGTGCACCACCTAAAATCAGGCTACACCACCTAAAATCAGGCTAATGTAACTTAGCTCGGGCTCTCCTAAGCCCATACCAATTCGCGACTTAGATTCAAATATCTAGCATGCAAAAAGGAGTCGCCACTAATCAGTTTACGGTAGGTCGATTAGACACCTAACTAAAATACTGAGAAAATTATTTTACTTTTACAAATCAGAGATTTTGGGTACGTGTACTTGATTACGTTAGATTTCTCTAACGCCCTTTCAGTACGTTTCCCTTTTATTTAAAAAAAAATGTTTGGCAAGCAACTTGAATTGATTTTAATTTATCTTAACATGTGAGCTTATTATGCGGATGCGCAAACCACCAATTTAACACTCAAGAAAGCAAATAATAATAAAAAATGCAAGACTTACCTCATAGCAACGAAAGCATCAACCGTTCTAGATATAATTTCTAATTAACACACAATCACTCAATCTTTTTTTTAAAGAATTTTCTTTTATTTAAATGAAACATAGAAATTACGTGTAATGCAATGCAATAATGTACAAAATGACACCTAACATGCAAACTTTATGTCATTAAATGACCTAATCCTAATAACGGACAATTCCTAATTAAATGAACCTAGCAACAATCACTAAATGACATGCATTTCATGAACCTAAAAATATATGATGTGCATATGATTTTTATTTTTCTTAAAAAATGCAATCTATCCTGATATGCAATGACGTGTAAAGAATGCCCTAATTCTAATTTTTTCTTTTCTTTCATGAATTCGAAATTAAAATTGCCAAGTAATTAAACGTGCAATTCAAGTTAAAAAAAAAACACTAACATCCTAAATGAATGCATTTTCTTTTTGATTTTATATTTTTTCAAAATTCGGAATAAAATCTCTATTCTAAATATGCAAGATAACAAGAAATATTATAAAATAAACATAATTTTAATTCAAACATTTTTTTTCTTTTACGAAAATAAAATTGATTCAACCAACACAACAGCAAATCAGACAAATGATATCCATAAATTGGCGAACCATATCTCATGAGATTGTGTTGGTCAATTTTAAAATTAAATCGGAAATCGAATCTCAAGTGTAAGATTGGATTGTCGATTTTTGCAAAAGATTGTGAGTCAGATTTCAAGCGCGAAAATCGAACTGTCAATCCCTAATTTGATGGGCTACTTCATGTCAAGAAATCTCAACCATTCCTTTAGGAATAATTCTACTAAAAAAACAAAGTAAATAAATGAAAATAACATAAAAAAAATAGAATAAAGTAAATAAAAAAGAAAAACTACCTAATTGATTTTCCTTTTTTTCTTTTTTTTTTTCTTTTTTTTGCTTCCCAAGCAAATCTCGTGCTCGGGTAACAGCGGGAGCGACAAGTCGAGGTCCAGCGAGGAGAACTCCGGCGAGGGCGGACCAGCAGGAAAGGGGCGGCACCGGGCAGCAAGGACAATCGGCAACAGGGCGTCACGGTCGAGCTGCCGGCGTTCGGACTCCGGCAAAGGGCGTCGCGGGTAGAGGACTCCGGGTGCGGGCGTCGGACGGTGGCACGGTAGCTCGGCGTTCGGATCTGGAGCGGTGGAAGCAGCTTGGGTGAGACTCGGATCAGCACAGCAGCGGCTTCAACAGGCTGCTGATGTCACGGCTGGTGAGGGCGGCAAGGATCGGTGCGGCTTCAGCAAGCGTCGGCGAGGAGCCGGGCCAGATCGCGAACAGAGTAGGGCGTCGCTCGGGCGGCGGTGGCTCGGCAGCAGGGAGCAAAGCGGTGGCGAACGGGCTGCAGGCGGAGCGCGGCAATGGGCACAGGCTCCAGGCGAGACAGAACAGAGGCCAGCGAAGTTGGGTGTGTTGGAGAAATTTTTCTGGAATATTTTGAAGCTGACAAAACGTTTCTATCAATCTAGTCTGAAGTTTTGCAGACTCTTTTATTAAAGTCTGAAGACCTCCGGAACTACCAGACTCAAGACTCAAAGTCTATTCTCATTGACAGTTTCTAATCCGTTGAAGAAAGGCTATCCAGAACTACTTCATTAATGATTTGGCCTTTATCGACTGGAGAATATCTCTTGGCTGGATATGACATAACGGATTCCTTTATTCAAATCAAGAATGATTAAAGATCCGATGATTGGCGAAGTATTCTTGGAAGGTTCTACTTATGGAAACCAAGATCCTGATTGTATGGGCGAGCAAGATTGATGGGCTATCGACATGTTCCTTTAATAGCTCGAATAATCTTCCTAATTGATTCTGTCCAACGGGAGGATTGGAAGAATTCCTTTGGTAAGTGCCAACGGGTATGATGGCACAAAGGAGTATAAAAGGAAGACGTTCCGGTGTTCGAGGAGTGCACGATAGAAGAATTCCAAAGTCTCGAAGCTCTTTGATACTTAGTCAATTCATTTCTTTGAGCGAAATCTTGTACACAAAAAGAGAGTCTATACTTTGAGATACCTTGAGGAAGTGTTATAGAATATCTACACTGTGGATTCAAGGGAAAGCAGTGCTGTAACATCTCTTTTGTTCATAGTGAAATCCAGCCAGTGGGCTGTCAGTGCAGAAGAGTGGACGTAGGCTTAAAATAAGTCGAACCACTATAAAGCTTGTGTTCAATTTTCTCTTCCCTACTCTCTGCTTTACTTTAATCGTAGTTTGATTTGTTAACTAAATGAGAGCTTCCTTTCTAATTTGTCTAGTATTGCTTTCATATCTCGAGAAATTATTTAAACACCTATTCACCCCCCTCTAGGTGCTATTACTAGCTATATCAATTGGTATCAGAGCATGTGTACTCACTTTGTTTGAAGTGTTTTACTTCAGAGTTAAAGATCCATGGCTAGTATGCTAGCTCCAGGGCTGGTGGAAGGGCAGAGCAATACCAGACCACCGTACTTTGATGGAAAGGATTACAACATCTGGAAAAACAAGATGAAAGCGTTTCTACGATCAAAGGATCCTCTGGAATGGGATGTTGTAGAAAAAATGAATCACTCCTAAAGCTGCATCTGTCACAGAGAGGAAAAGAGACTATTGAGTCAAGTGAAATGACTCAGGAAGAGATAATCAAGAGACAAGCTCTTGATGCAAAAGCAATTTATTCTTTATATTGTGCTTTATCACCTACTGAATATAATAGAATATCTTCTTGTGTTACAGCAAAAGAAGTCTGGGATAGATTACATATCACCTATGAAGGAACTGATCGAGTGAAAGAGACCAGAATCAATATTCTCCTCAGTCAATATGAAGCCTTCAAAATGAAATCAGGAGAATCTATAACTAACATGTTTAGTCGTTTTACAAAAATCGTGAATGGTCTTCAAAATCAAGGTCAATCAATTTCGATCCCATGAAGGTAAACAAGTTATTCTTTGCGTGGACTCTCCAAGGATTGGAATCACATAAAGACCTCAATAAGAGAGACACAAAGAATCATGCCACTATATGTCGATGAGTTGGTTGGAACTCTTCAGTCTTATGAAGTGGAACGAATCAATGAAGACGAAGATCCTAAAGGTAAGAAATCCATTGCATTAAAATCCAATGATGATTCGATGTCACGATTCGAAGACGATATGGATGATGAGGAGCTTGCTCTCATGATAAGAAGATTCGAAAAGCTGAACGAAAAGGAAGAAGATTCAATCCAAAGAAACGAGTTTTCAAAAGCAAATGCACCAAGTCTGTTGATGATGATGAATCAAACAAAGATGTAGTCTGCTTTGAATGTAAGAAAAAGGGACACATCAGACCAAACTGTCCTCTTCTGAAAAGAATAAAGGAAAAGCTGAAAAGTATCGAAAGGCTCTTAAAGCAAAAACCTAGAGTGATACAGAGTGTGAAGAAAGTGATGATGATTATGCCAATATATGTCGATGGCACAATCAGATTCTGAATCAAACTCCGAGACAGGACTTCCCGGATTCGGACAAAGAATTTGAGGTAAGTAACTTTAAAATCCCTGTTAAATTTTCTAAATACATTAATGAGCTGTGTTTTAGTCTTAAGACTTCTCTTAAAAGGATTTCCGAACTTAAAAAGGAAAACTCTGCACTAAAACAACAAGAAAATGTTTTGAAACAAAACCTGAAACATTTAGACACGAATGTTTCTACTCTTAAAGAAAGCGAAGATAATCTTCCGAAAGAAAATACATTTTTAAAAAATGACTTATCAAATATTTCAAAAAGATTTTCAATAGGATCTGAAAACTTGAAAAAATTCTTTCAAAGACAAAGACCTTATTTCAATAAATCTGGTTTAGGAATGACAGCGAAACCATTCCTTTAATTGATTTTCCTAAAGTGAAGGAAAGAATTAAGCAAAGACCTCCGAAGACATTTTACAAAAATCATTTTCAAAAAGTGTTTGTAAAACCAAAGAAGTCGAAATGCTCTCGGATGTTCAAAGTGCAATAGTGCGGTTCATTTTGAAAAAGAGTGTCATATGGTTTGGAAACCCCGTTTAAGAAAGTATGGGCAAAAACTGCATATCATACTAACACCAATGGACCCAAGAAAATATGGGTACCAAAGAAAGCTTGAGTTTCTCTTTTAAATACAGGTTACTATCATGAAAAAGGTAAAATGGTATCTGGATAGTGGATGCTCAAGACATATGACAGGAGACTCAAATTGCTTCATAAAGCTCGTTCAAGTAAATGGTGGAAAAGTCTCATTTGGAGGAAACAGCAAAGGAAGAATTGTAGGATTTGGAACTGTAAAGATTGGAAACCTCACAATAAGCAATGTTTCCCTAGTGGAAGGACTCAACTACAATCTGCTCGCATCGGGGCCGTGTGATACTCGGTTTCAAAATCAATTTTCAAGAGGGAATATGTTCGGAACCAAGAAAGACTCTACTCGATCATTCATGGGCCGAAGACATGGAAATATCTACCTCTTGGATGTGAAACCAGATGAATCGCAATGTCTAATCTCAATTCAAGATGAAGCGAGCTTATGGCACAGAAAGCTTGGGCACATCAATATGAAGCAGATAGCCAAAATTTCTGCAAAGAAGCTTGTTCGTGGTCTACCCAAATTATCATACCAAAAGTCTAATCTATGTACACCATGCGTATTGGGAAAGCAGGTAAGAAATTCCTTTAAACCAATAAATCAAGTTTCCATTAATCGTGTACTTCGCTTACGCATATGGACCTTTTCGGACCAACCGAACTCGTCAGTATTGGAGGTAAGAAATATTGCCTAGTAATTGTGGATGATTACTCACGATTTACTTGGGTATATTTCCGGCAAGTAAGTCTGAAACTTTCCCTTACTTTGAAAAGTTTCCAAAAAAGGTTCAAAATGAAAAAGGGTATGTTATCTCAAGTATAATAACAGATCATGGAGGTGAATTTGAAAATCATGATTTTACAAAATTCTGTGATGAATCTGGTTTTCAACATGTGTTCTCCTCTCCATATACTCCAGAGCAAAATGGAGTTGTGGAAAGAAAGAACAGATCGCTTCAAGAAATGGCTAGAACTCTTTTAATTGAAAGTAACATCTCTTCACGTTTTGGGCTGAAGCAAAGTTTCAATAGCATGTTACATTATAAATAGAGTTTTTCTAAGGCCTATTCTAGAAAAAACCCCCATGAGATATTCAAAGGAAAGGAATCTATTGTTTCATATTTTCATGTGTTTGGATGCAAATGCTTTATATTGAAAAATGCAAATGATAAAGTTGGTAAGTTTGAAGAAAAATCAGACGAAGGCATCTTCCTTGGATATTCTACCTCAAGCAAAGCCTACAGAGTCTATAACAAGAAGAGTCAATTTATGGAGGAATCAATGAATGTCAAATTCTAGGATTCTATGCAAAATGAATCTGCTCGAGACTCATCTTGAAGAATCTGAACCTGCTCCGAGACTCTACAAAGACTAAATCTCAAGAAGCAACTCGGACTCAAAGACCAGCAACAAATGGTTATTGAAGATTCAAATGAAAGAAGTGATCATCAACGACAAATCAACCAAGAATCGAAGCATAAGTCCAAATCATCCCAAAGACCTCATTATTGGTGACATTAATGAAGGAATTCGCACAAGATCCAAAAGGCGCGAAGAGTTTAGTGCTGTGGCTCTTATTTCTGAAATTGAACCAAAAAGCATAGAAGAAGCTTTATCTGATGAAAGCTGGATTGAAGCTATGCAAGAAGAACTCAGACAATTCAGTATTAATAATGTCTGGGAGTTGACTCCTAAACCAAAAGGTAAATCTATTATTGGAGCTAAATAGGTTTTCGGAACAAGATGAACGAAAAGGTAAAGTCGTAAGAAAACAAAGCAAGACTTGTGGCCAAGGGATATACGCAAGAAGAAGGGATAGACTATGACGAAACTTACGCACCCGCAGTAGCAAGGTTAGAAGCAATTCGATTATTACTTGCTTTTGCTTGTTATAAGAATTTCAGGTTATTCCAAATGGACGTCAAAAGTGCTTTCCTAAATGGATTTATCCATGAGGAAGTTTATGTTGAACAACCACCTGGGTTTGAAGACCCAAGGAAGCCAGACTTAGTATTCATACGAAAAAGCCTTGTATGGATTAAAGCAAGCACCTCGAGCTTGGTACGACAACCGAGTAAGTTTTTAATTCAAAATTGCTTTGAAAAAGGTAAAGTAGACACTACTCATTTATCAAAAGAGAAAGCAAAAGTTTTCTGCTTGTTCAAATATATGTCGATGATATCATTTTTGGATCCTCAAATGAAAGTTTGTGCAAGAAATTCTCTAAGTCTATGCAGGTCGAATTTGAAATGAGCATGATGGGTGAACTAACCTTCTTTCTTGGACTTCAAGTGAAACAATTGAAGGAAGGGACTTTTATTCATCAAGAAAAATATGATAATGATCTTGTCAAAAAGTTTGGACTGGAAAATTGCAAAAAGACTGATATACCAATGTCAAGTTCCTTGAAGATAGACAAAGATGAAGGAGGAAAGAAAGTTGACCAGAAGCTATACAGAGTATCATCGGTTCACTTCTTTATCTTACAGCTTCTAGACCGACATTTTGTTTAGTGTTTGCATTTGTGCGGATTTCAAGCGCAACTTAAAGAATCTCATCTAAATGCTGCAAAGCGTATTATCAAATACAATAGCTTCAACTTCAAGCATTGGCCTTTGGTATCCTAAAAGGGAGACTTTACTCTTCTTGGATATTCAAACGCAGATCTAGCCGGTTGCAGAGTTGATAGAAAGAGCACCTCGAGTACCTATCAGTTACTTGGAAGTAGGACAGTGTCTTGGTTTTCAAGGAAGCAAAATACAGTAGCTCTTTCTACAGCCAGAAGCAGTATGTAGCTCTTGGAAGTTGTTGTTCACAAATTCTATGGATAAAACAACAGCTAAGAGACTTTGGAATTGAAGATTCATGCACGGAGATTAACTGTGACAACACCAGTGCAATCAATCTTACCAAAAATCCAATTCTTCACTCAAGAGCAAAGCATATAAAGATTCAACATCACTTCATTAGAGATCATGTTCAAAATGGAGAAGTTTCGATTCGGTTTGTTGACTCAAAGAACCAACGGCGGATATATTTACGAAGCCTTTGGAGAAAAATCAATTTGAAATCATCTGTTCCGACTCAACATGTTGAAGCTTGAAGAAGTTAAAGTCTAGAGACTCTCGCCTCGGACAATCATGGTTCTTGACAAGTAAGTTATTTTATTTTCTCTTATATTAAATCTCGTAAAGGTACGATCATTTATCCATTCATAATTGATTTATGCTATCTTCAATTTCCGTGAAAAGTGCAATTTTTCCTTTTCAAAAAGAGTTAATGGCAATTATCTATTTTTGAAAAAGGCAGTTATTTTTTTTAAAAGGCATCTTTTAACCTTCCTTTATGACGTTTAGCATTTCCCGTTTCGACCGAGCTATATACGGTCGGTTCCTCTTCACTTAACTCCAAAACCCTAAAAAAGACATCGATCTTCCATTCCCCGTCTTTCTCCCTTGTTTAATCTTCGAAAAGTTGTCATCTTTCTTGGGAAAGTCAAGCAAGGAATCTCTCAAAAACTGAGAAAGATGTCGTCTTCAAGAAAGTCTTCGAGGATCGCAAGCAGGGGACCACGGCGAATGAGTGAGGGGCCTACTCACTTTGATCTCACCGAGGAAGAGGAGTCACCAAGTCAGCAGCAGAGCCCACAACTTTCTCAGCGGCGTCATTCTCCACCATCTAGTCCACAGGATGCTGGTCATCAACAAGAGAAAGAAATCATTGAAGACGCAGATCCCGTAAGAGTTCAAAAGCCCTCTTTTATTTATAAGCTTTACCGTGCTTTAAAGAGCATTGGTACTCCATTGAACTACATCGATGAGTTTCTTAAGGACAAGGGATATGGGAATAAGTACATCTTTATGCGAAAAATGGAGAGTTTGGAAATTGCTCCTAAGGGGTTGGCAGAAAAAACCCTTGCAAATATCCCAAGTGATCCGCGTGTTGGGGGATTTAATCCGATAGATGGGAATGATGATGACAGATTGTACAGAGAATTTCAACCGAAAATGGGTGTTGCGGCAAAAATTCGAGGAAAAAGAACAGAGTTGTTTAGATCGAAGGAACAGAAGGATTTATACTCCAAATTGTTGAAACGTGGGGTGATAAACCCTAGGAGTGTAGATTTTGATTTCCTTGATGCTGTGAATGTCAATTTGAGGGAAAAGTTCAGTTTTCTTCAACTTGAACAGTTTCGTTCGACACCACGAGAAGCCTATGCTCAATTAACTACATATTTCTATTCAAATCTTAGTTTCTTGGATGCGAATAGAATCTCATTTAGTGTCCAAGATCAGGACTTTGTAGTGGATGTGGATATGTTGGCAGATGTTATTGGGGTTGAGAGAGGGAGATATCAACCCATCAGTGTCTCTATAGCTCGTGCACATTGGAACTTGTTAAAGACAGAATGATAGAGGGAAGGATTTCCTACTCAAGGATGCATGCGTTCAACATTCTGCTTCACAAGATTGTGATCAATTGCCTCAGACCGAAATCAACTTCCAAGACTATTGTTTCTAACTTAGAGGCAAAGCTGATGTACGCCATCAATGCTGGGAAAATTTTTTCTCTTCCTCACACTATTATGTTTCACATGTATAGATCAGTGGTGAAGGACAAGGGCCAACTTCCTTATCCAAGTCTTGTGTCAAAGATATTCAAACATTTGAATATTCAGCCTCCATAAATTTTCTGTGTTTGACCATGTGACAAAATGGTGGTAGGACTGAAAATGGTGTCCAAAATGCGTCTGAAAGAGCTCGACAAGGCGTTGGAGAAATTTAAGGAGAAGACCCCAGTCAAATCTCATCAAATCTCTTCTGCAGCGAAAAGAAAAGGGAAGAAACCCATGGTTGCTCCATCTAAGAAGAGAAAAGCTCTCATTACGATGAAGATGATGAGGATGACCTCACAATTCCTGCTATAGCATTGAAGAAGCTGAGTCGTTCTGTTCCTGAATCAATGGAACGACAAGAGAAAGAAGCAAAGGAGAGAGAAGAACAGGAAAAAGAAGAAGAAACAGAAGCAGAGGAGAGAGAAGCAGAGGAGGAAGAAAAGGAGAAAGAAGCTGAAGAAAAAGAAACAGATGAGGAAATGTTTGAAGAGGAAAGAGAAAATCAAAAGGAAGGAGAGCATGAGGAAAACTCTTCTCCACCGAAGACATGGAAACGGGGGAGTTAGTGAAAACAGAGGAATGTCCTCATATCCTGTTACCAGTGAAGGAGTCAGTCACTCTCCAGCAGATCCAGAAGACATTCATGCCTCTCAATTTCCTGGAGGAGGGACATGGTGCTTCATCGCCAAATCTGCGTGATTATGCTGATATACCATCGTCCCTTTACTCCATCGATCGTGCCGAAGCCAGGTACACGACCGATAACTCAGCAGATTTTCGCAGAATCATTGATGTTCTTTTGGAATTGCGGGGTCGAGATATATGCTTTGGAAAGCGAAGTTCGAGAACTTGAAGAATGCAGGGACAAGCTTCTTCCGTTTCATTGTCTCGATCATATCCAAGCCCTTGCTCTTCAGATTCAAGCCAATGCTAAAGGTGAAGAGGTGGATCAACTGAAGGAAGAATTGAAAAAGCTGGAAGGCATCATCCAGTCCATGGGAGATTTCCAGCTTGTTCGCATTCCCAAGCAAACTTGACTCCATTCTATTCCCATCTCAACTTCTTTTTATGATGATGACAAAAATGGGGAGAGATGCGAGATTTGAAATCTTTGAACTTAAACTTGTTGAATTTTTAGTTTGTTTTGATATTTGACTTGTGTGTCTGTGTCTGGATGAGGATTGACTGAACGTGGATTTGGATTTGACTGCTGTTTATATTAAGTACTATTGATATCTTATGAATGACTTTACTCTCATGCAAGACTAACCTATTTTATGTGATTGCAGATTCTAGTGTTATCATTAAGCTATTAATCTTTATGAGATATCCATATTTGCTTGAGTAATGCTTTGCAGGTCAAAGTTATTCAAATCTGCAGGAAAGTTTTGTCACCATCAAAAGGGGGGAGATTGTTGGAGAAATCTTTCTGGAATATTTTGAAGCTGACAAAACGTTTCTATCAGTCTAGTCTGAAGTTTTGCAGACTCTTCTATTAAAGTCTGAAGACCTCCGAAACTACCAGACTCAAGACTCAAAGTCTATTCTCATTGACAGTTTCTAATCCGTTGAAGAAAGGCTATCCAGAACTACTTCATTAATGATTTGGCCTTTATCGACTGGAGAAGATCTCTTGGCTGGATATGACATAACGGATTCTTTTATTCAAATCAAGAATGATTAAAGATCCGATGATTGGCGAAGTATTCTTGGAAGGTTCTACTTATGGAATCCAAGATCCTGATTGTATGGTCGAGCAAGATTGATGGGCTATCGACATGTTCCTTTAATAGCTCGAATAATCTTCCTAATTGATTCTGTCCAACGGGAGGATTGGAAGAATTCCTTTGGTAAGTGCCAACGGGTATGATGGCACAAAGGAGTATAAAAGGAAGACGTTCCAGGTGTTCGAGGAGTGCACGATAGAAGAATTCCAAAGTCTGAAGCTCTTTGATACTTAGTCAATTCATTTGCTGAGCGAAATCTTGTACACAAAAGAGAGTCTATACTTTGAGATACCTTGAGGAAGTGTTATAGAATATCTACACTGTGGATTCAAGGAAAGCATCTGTAACATCTCTTTTGTTCATAGTGAAATCCAGCCGGTGGGCTGTCAGTGCAGAAGAGTGGACGTAGGCTTGAAATAAGCCGAACCACTATAAACATTGTGTTCAATTTTCTCTTCCCTACTCTCTGCTTTACTTTAATCGTAGTTTGATTTGTTAACTAAATGAGAGCTTCCTTTCTAATTTGTCTAGTATTGCTTTCATATCTCGAGAAATTATTTAAACACTTATTCACCCCCCTCTAGGTGCTATTACTAGCTATATCAGGGTGGCGCCGGTGTGGCGAGACGACGGTGTCCGGCGGGCAAAGGTGGAAGCTCGGGCAGACGGCAGCAAGCACGCCGGAGAAGAAGACGCTGTTCTTCTTCTCTTTTTTTTATATATATTTTTTCTCTCTCTCCTCCTGTCTATCTCCCGTCCGGTCACTTTCTCTACTGTCTCTCTCTCTCACCTGTCTTCTGCTTTTCCTTTTTCCTTTCTGCAGCACTTTTTGCAGGCGGAAAAAGTCAGACCTTTTTTCTCCCACAAACCCTTAAAAAAACGAACTCCTCTCTTTAGCTTTCATATTATTATTTTTTTCGAGGAAAAGAAGAAAAAGCCCGGAACCCTACGCATTTAACATTTTTTTTATGACCCAGAAACCCGCGCACCGTACCAACACGGACAACTCGACAGGCCCGGGGTAACAGGGGTAAATCCTGGGATGACGCTAGCGGAGGACCCACCAGCCCGACGTCGCACTAGATTCGAACTCCTCTCCTTTGGAGAAGGATCATGGGAGCACTTATCCAAGTGGGTCACCGCAGGCGGTGGTTGCATTTAACGTATTTATAAGCCATGAATTAGGATTTTAATTTTCCCAAATCGAAATCCATGAATATTTTTTTTTCTAAACGCAATATTCATTTTGCCGAATGCAATATTTGCTTTTCATATCTGACATATCCAAAAAAAATCCATCATATCCTAGAAAAATTTCAAATTCCAATTTTCACGAGATAATTTTTTATCATTAATTTTTAGGTCAATTTGCTCGTTTCATGGGCTTAGTTCGGTCTCTAAATTAAAGCTCAGAACTACTAATTCAAATCCACCCATCACCGGTCCAATAAATAAATACAAAAAATGCAAATTAAAAATAAATGCACTTAAATCTATATGCTATGCAATTAATATTTTTTTCAGGGATAAAATTAAGCCATAATTTTTAATGCAATAAATAAATGACCGGATCGCCAAAATTTAGGTGTCAACAAATATGGTTGGAAATTCCTGAAGGAGAAAAGAAACAGGAGCTAACGATAAATGTGATTAGGTTTAGCATTTACTTATTTTCTTTTCCTCCGTCCAACTCAATTTCCTATCATTGTTAAGCACGTTAATTGTAAACTTTATAGGTTGATTTGGACTACCCACATTAATACTTAATATTGGCTCGGTTGTCATTCGATCACCGACATTTCAAACTAATACAAGAAGGTATGGACCGTTTGGTGAGGAAAAAGGAGGGTTCTTTCGCTGTCCATTGATATGTATCAAGATAATTGGCTTTTATGGAAGATCAGGTGCCCATCTTGATTCAATAGGAGTCTTACTCAGAACCAATTTCTTGTTCTGGTCCCTTCAAATCCATTGAGCCTTTTGAAGGTCAATACGGCAGCCCATGGGATGATGGTATCCACACAGATGCGAGAGAAGTAAACATAGTTGCGGGACCAGTGATTGACTCCATTACTTTTGAGTATGAAAATAATGGGTCTACAATCCAGAGGCCTAAACATGGCGGGAATGGAGGAGATAAGACTAACGAGGTATGGGTATCTTTCAATTACTTCTTGTTGTATCATCACGTGTACTATCAATTACTTATAACTTGCTATTAAGGTCTAAAGCGCTTCTAAAGGTCAAATTATGGACATTGACATGGACTTGTGTTGTAGAGAATGCAATAAGTAGCTTAACTAAGTTTATGTTGACATGTAATTCCGAATCTTGAAAATGATATCGTCATAATTCACGGAGGACAATTGTGCATCCGTATATAAGCTTACTTTTCTTAGTCGACAGATATAAAAGAATTTAGGATTGAATTAATCATTGTACAATAAATTTAAGGAGTTTTCGGACAATTATCTTAGTGTTTTTCTATATGCAAGGCTGGAAGATCTTTAATTGGCAATGCATGGGGAGCTGGAACGCCCTCGTTTGTCTGTGTTCAGATTCCGTGACATTCACGCCGACTTGACCATCGCGCGCTGAAATCCCAGGACCATTGGCTCTCCCAAACTAATTACAGTCCAAAAAGAATCCCAATGCACTGCACTCTCCTTGGAGGAAGAAATTTTTTTACAATGGCCGGTGAGCCCCGCATCTCATTCCACGCACAATTTCAAACGAAAATGAAAAATTAAGGAGTTGTTTGGTAACGTGCCAAACAATATTCGATTATGATTTTTTGTTTTTGGAAGTAATTTTGGAACGATTGCGTTTGGTAAAATTTTTGTTCTCGGAACAGATTTGGAGGAGAATCAAGAATAAAAAAAAAGTTGATTCTTGTTTCGGGAACAAAACTGAGAATTAAAACTCTTCTTCTCTTTTCTTCTTCTTCATCGACTACCATCCCACGACTGCCGCCCGCTGCCGGTTGCCACCGTCCACCGCCGCCCGCCGCTGCCGATCGCCGGCAACCAGTCCGGCGAGCTCGCCGGTGGCCAAGCGGGCCTCGCCCAGCCTCAGCCAGGCTTGCCTAGCCACTAGTGAGCGAGGCCGGCCTAGCCACTGGCAAGGCTGGGTGAGCCTCGCCTAGCTACCGGCGAGGCTCGGCCGATGAGGGCCGGTGAGGTTGCCGGTCCGGCGATCGGCCTGAAAAAGAAGAAGAATAGGAGAAAAAGAAAAAGAATAAAAAAATAAAAAAACTATAAAAATTGTTTAAAAATTAAAATAAATTGATTTGGAATAGAATCAATGAGCACGGTACCAAACGCAATTCTATTCCAGAATCAGAAATTTTATGCAGTTACCAAACGCGCTCTTTTACTCAAAATCAGTTCTCGATAACAGAATAAAAAAGAATCATTTCTGATTAGAATTTGTTCCTGAGAACAGAATCGTTTGCCAAACATGCCTTAAAAGGCCTTGAATTGTCCGCCCAACCCGGATAATGGGTTGTTGGGAAGTTAACGGTCAACGGTCAACATCGTATTGCAGCTCTAGTTTCAAGTGCTGTCAATTTTCGTTCATATATTTTACATTTGATTCTGCATTTTTTCGAAGTTTAAAGCACGATCTTCGAGGAGAGAGAGATTTTGCTCCTGCATTCGCTCCATCTTAGGTAAAATTTACTGGGAACTGATGAAATATGTCAAATAGATCTAAGTTGCATTATTAATTCGCTTGACGTGCATATGAGATATCGATAGCTGACCACGTGTGCCTCCACTAGTGCGTGTTGGGTATACTTTTTGCAGCGCGTGCCATCAACTGTACATCACTCATCGCTGTAGATCTTTATTGCCGAATGCATGAGGTACTGAAGCCACCTGTTTAGTCTCACGTGATCTCTAAATAAAATGTTCACATAAAAGAATCCAAAGCCAGACAAATCTTTTCAAGTTGGCTTGCTTGTGTTATTTTCTCTCTCGGGCTGGAATAATCTAGTGTTTCTTTTTGTATTCAGATTCTGTAACCCTTAATCGCCTTCATTTTAGCAAATAAACTCACCATTTACGACGATTTGAGCATCGCGACTGTATCCGAGGGTCATGAGCTCCCTTATTATAGTGTATAAAGAATTGCGGTCTACTCCCACTTCGTGGAAGAAAATAATTTACAATGGCCGATTATACATTTTTTTTTTTAGTGGTGTCGGTGGCCGATGAAATATTAAAAGGCCTTCAAATGCGTACCAAACCTAGATTTCCTTTGAACTTTGTTTTGCAGCTTTAGTTCTGTAACTGCATTTTTATGATTTTTTTTTTTTTTTTTTTTGTCAGTCGTACTCTAATTCTCGATTTTATCTCAGATTTTTTTATCCTATCTTTTTATAAGGCATAAGAGTCAAAATTCATACTTGAAACTAATCATTCTTACTTTCTTTGAGAAGGTAAAAAGTTGAACCCTCATCTCTTTTTTCCATACAAGAAAGGTGACAATCGTGACAAATTTCAGTAGTTCATTTTTACGAAGTTAAAAGGACAATCTTCGAAAACGGGGTTGTTTGGCTCATGTCATTGGACTCATTCTTTCTTTTGCAAAGGTCAGTAAATCCAAGTCGGTGACTTCAGATCCCCTTTAGACTAATTATGAACGAGTGTCTCTAATTAAGTCAAATGACTTTTTTGGTCGAAGAAATGCATGACCCGTCGTATATGGTCAGATAATCATTGTTGTTGGAGGAAAAGATGGTCCAAATTGTTCTTCTTAACATTAAATAGATCTTCAGTCCTTAAACTTCATCTTTTCATATTCAATGGTTCCATTTTCCGCCAATAAACTATTGGCACTAAACCCGATAACCGACAAGATGGTCCAAATTGTGAACGAGTGTCTCTAATTAAGTCAAATGACTTTTTTTGGTCGAAGAAATGCATGACCCGTCGTATATTGTCAGATAATCATTGTTGTTGGAGGAAAAGATGGTCCAAATTGTTCTTCTTAACATTAAATAGATCTTCGGTCCTTAACTTTATCTTTTCATATTCAATGGTTGCATTTTCCGCCAATAAACTATTGGCACTAAACCCGATAACCTAACAAGTTTACCTAGGCTAAGGCGCAATTGGGCGAGCTTAGATTCGATCCACCCTTCTCACACCTAGCCATTTTATGGAAAATTTTAATATTATCATGAGTGAGCCTGGGTAGGGATTTTAAGCTTAATACCCACACGAGAGAAAATCATTAAAAGACAGTGTTATTGTTGGTGATTAAGAAATTGGGATTATTAAATGAATAAGGACCTAAATCTTGTAAATTAACAGGACAACTGGAACTTGCATATAATGGCTAAGTCTCTCTCCAATAGAGATGGCAAAATGGGTCATGGACCCATTTTTAAGTCCATATTTTTCACTTATGGGTCGTATATGGGTCATGAAGAAATAATGACCCAGTGGGTCAAAGTGTTTTAACTTCAATTCTATATGAGTCGAAAATGAGTCACCCATTTCGACCCATTTTCGACCCATTTTCAAAACCTAAAAAGTAAAAACATATCAGCAGCTCCACAGACAGTTGCGCTTTGGCTTCGTCAATGCCAGTGACCCATTTTCGACCCGCCTCTACCGCTTGCTGCCATGGTTCGCCTTGACGGAGCTCAGGCGAGCCATGAGCTTGCCAAGCTTGGGCTTGCTTGGATCTGGTGAGTTGCGAGCTCGCCGGCCGCGACGGAGCTTGGGCTCGCCTGGATCGAGTGAGCCGCGAGCGAGCCGGCCATGGGCTAACTTGGGCTCACCTGGATCTGGCAAGCCGCGAGCTCGCTGGCCGTGATGGAGCTCGAGCTCGCCGGCCATGGCCGAGCTCAGGGTCACCTGGATCTAGTGAGCCGCAAGCTCGCCGGCCATGACAGAGCTCGAGCTCGCTTGGATCGGCCGAGCCCCGAGCTCACCGATCACAACGGAGCTCGACAGCTCGGGCTCGCCCGGACGGGCGGAGCCTTGATGTTGTCGGACTGCGGCTTGGCCGGTCACCATCAATGGAGTAACAATGGAGAAGAAGGAGGAGGAAAAAGAAAGAAAAGAGAAAATAAGAAAATAAGAAAATAAAATAAATAATAATAATTTCGAAAAATTTTAAAATAATAAAAAATTTGATTATTTTAATGATATTTGGTAGATAGATATCCATACTAGAGAAGTACTTTTTTAGACGAAGTTCGATACTGTTTAAATTGATAAATAGAAATTCAAAACATCATAATGTAATTTTTAACTTGGTGAACTAAAATCAATGAATCAACTAAAATTTAAAACAATTACAATTAAGAAGCTATGCATTCTTGCATTCAAGAAGATTTGTTTAAACAAATATTATTTTCAATTCAATTATTAGCTCATCAAACTTTTTCTTATTAAGAGTTCTTCAAAAGTATTTTAATTTAAAGGTTTTCACATTTTTTTTATTTACTTTTTAAATTTGATGTGAAGTTTTTATTTAAGTTACTAAATTGAGTTAAATATAAATGTGTTTCGATAATATGGGTCAAGTCGGGTATAGGTCGATTCAGGTATGGGTCATATGATTTCCACTACAAGAATATAGATTAAAACAGATTAAATGAATCAAATATGGGTCGACCTATTTTCGACTCAATCCATTTTCCACCTCTACTCTCCAATGTCTTAAATCAAACTTACAATCTATAGAGCCCCTCAAAAGAAGTTTCTGGCTGCATAAATCAATTTTAAGACCATGGCTACTTCCCCTTCTCCTCCTCCGCCGCCGCCTTCTTCTCCATGGAAATACGATGTGTTTGTGAGTTTCCGAGGGAAGGATGTGAGGAAAAAGTTCGTATCGCACCTCTTCTCCGCTTTCAAGCTGGCCTCGATCCAAGTCTTCAGGTGAAATTTATTAAGACCAAATGAAGAAAATAGGAATCTATTCAGACAACCCAGTCACTCTCTCTTCCCCTCCGTCCGGACTCCACAGCACCTTTTTTGAGCTTGACCTCCGCACCTCCCCCGCCGTCGCCGGCGCCGCGTCCAGGCCAACATCGTTAGGCATCCAAACCGAGCCACTCCCTCCGTCGTCTTCGTCTTCTTCCACACTAGGTCTGGGGCCATGGTCGTGTCCATATCTTTTTTTTTTTTATCTGGTCTGAGTGTCCAGATCTGGAGCCACAACAGATCCGGAGGCATGGTCGAGTCCAGACTTGAAGCATGGTCGCATTCAAGCCAGATCTGGAGGCACCAGCTATGGACGAGCAAGGACGACAGAGAACTTCAGATCTGGCGAAGACCCTTGCCGGAGACGACAACGACGACTGCGAACTTCCAGATCTGGAGCTCGTCCATGGCCGTCAGCCTTGACGGCTCGGCCCATTCGTCTTCGGCCACCGGCCAGATCGGGTCACTTCATCTTCTCGCTATCCATTGGCCCCAGATCTGGTCTTCAGCTTCGTCTTTCTCGATTCTTCTTCGGCTTCGCCTTCCTCTGCGCGTTTGCTTGTCTTCGACTTCGTCTTCCTCTGTTTAGCTCATAGCGTGGCAGTCATGGTGGAGGAAGAGAGAGGAATGAAGTTTTTAATTTTGAATTTAATTCTTAATTTGTATACTTAATTTCACATCAGCGTATAACCGTTTGGGATCGACACGTGACAATTCGGCCCACCTTTCGGAAAAATTGTGTCCCTCCCACGCGCTCTGTTCCCCGTCTTTGTCAACCCCAAGCTCGTGTTGGGCGCGAGCGACGGTATGGTTTGAGGAGCGGGGGAGTAGAGCCCATGAGAGAGGAGAGAAAATTTTTCTGACAGGTGATGCGATTTGCTAGGTGTCGATCTCTAAATGATTCAATGCAAATCCTTCGTCGCATGTTTAACACACGTAATATTTTCTTAATGTTTTAGTGACAACGCGAGGGAAGACATTGGGGAAGAAATCAAATCCAAGCTTTTCAAAGCGATTGGGCATGCGAGGATAGCCCTTGTTGTGTTCTCTAGGAACTACGCAGACTCAACGAATGCACTCTGTTCAGTAGAGATCAAATCAGGGAGGATGGGCTTTAGTCTATTAGCCAAGACCTTAGAGATAATTTTGTAAGCATAGTTACAAAAACTGATAGGGCGGAACTGGTCTAGGCTTTCCGGATTGGGAACTTTAGGAATCAGAGAGACAGAGGTCCTGTTTAAATCAACCGGCATAACTCCTGTTTTAAAGAATTCCTGAACAGAGAGAATGAGGTCCTCCTTAAGTATATCCCAGTAAGTTTGGTAGAAGATACCATTTAGTCCATCAGGGCCTGGTGCTTTGGATTTACCCAACTGAAAGGTAGCCGTTTTGACCTCTGCTGGTGTGATCTCGGCAATTAAGCTGTCATTCATTGCAGGAGTAACGATCGCTGAAATTTGGTCCAAAATCGGACCATAGTCTCGGTGGCCGGCTGAGCTATAGAGGTTGGCATAGAAAGCCCTAGTCATGTCCTTGAGGACCTGCTCATCTCTTACCCATTGTTGGTTGATATCGAGTAACATGCTGATCATGTTTCTTTGTCGACGCTGCATTGTAGTTGCATGAAAAAACCGTGTATTTTTGTCTCCAGACTTGAGCCATTGAATTCTAGACCGCATGGCCCAATACTACTTCTCTTGCTGCCATGCCTCTTGTAGTTGTTGCTTTAACCTGTCTGCGAAATTTCTGTCATATGAACTGGTAGGTTGATTAGTCAAAGTCTGCAATTGATGTTGCAAGCCCGCAATCTGTGATTTGGCATTGGAAAACGTACTGTGACTCCATTTTTTGAGGGCGAAGCTGACCCGTCGTAATTTATATGTCAGATCGCGGCTTGTGTTCCCAGCGGATGCCCAAGACATGGCAATGGTTCTGCTGCAGTCCTGGTGTTCGGTCCAGTATGCCTCAAAGAGGAAAGGCTTGCCTCGACAGCTTTGTTTTACTTCTGTGCACAACAGCAGGGGGGAATGGTCAGAACCCACTGCAGGTAAAGCAAAAACCTCAGCTTCTGGGAAAAGTAATCTCCAGTTCAGATCACACACCACTCTGTCTAACCTTTCCTTAACCAGTTCATTACCCTGACGGTTATTCATCCAGGTAAACGCACAACCTTTACTTTCAAGATCCATAAGTGCACAGTCATGTAATAACTCCCTGAAAGAGTGTATGCGTTGAGAGTCTACAGCTCTTTTCCCGACTTTCTCCCATTGATTAATGATCTCGTTGAAATCTCCAGCACAAACCCAAGGAAGAGAGTTGATGGACGCAACTGCTTTCATCTTTTGTGCCGCAGGTATAAAAGCACCTCTTGTGGGAGATGCATCTTGTAGAACTTGAGGCTGGAGGTGGTGCTCAGTTTGGGGGTGTGCAGAGGAGTAAGCATATAACTTATCCGAATGTGATTGAGTTTTCTCTGAGATAACTGCTATAGGGGGTAACGCTGGAAATTTGTTGGTCAATGCAGGAGGAGTTTCAGGAATCACTTCTTCAGTGTCTTCAGACTCAGTATTCAGCCCATAGAAGGTAAGCCAATAAGGACTGTGCTGCTTGACCTCTACTCTTAACCACTGTCCGAATGCCATTTTCTCTTTACCAGACATTTTCGCTTCAGTAAAAGGAATTTCTTGACAAGAAGAAGCATAGTGTCCGAGTCGGCCGCAGGAATAGCAGAAATGAGCGAGTCGCTCATAACGGAAGTCTAGCCAGAAAGTCTTACCAGCTAGTCTAAGTAGTTGTCCTGTTTTCAAAGGGTTAGCTAGATCAAGTTCTATTCGGACACGTGCAGCTCGAATAGTTGTACCGTCCTTTTTATCAATATTTACCTGAAGCACTCTCCCCACACTTTTAACCGCTTTACAGAGCATGTGGTCGGAACACCACTCAAGGGAAGTCCAAAAACTTGTACCCAGAAGGCGCATGTAGTAAAATCATAGTAGTGTAAAGGTGTATTTGGTTTCCAAGGCTTAAGAATTACCAGATGACCAGCAAAGTTCCATGGACCACTGTCGAGCACTCTCTGTTTTTCACTTGCTAATTTAAAGGTAGCAACAAAAAGGCCATCTTCACGTTGAGTGATTTCTACAGTGTCTACCTTCCAAACTCGGCTAAGAGTACTTTGAAGAGCTTGAGGATTTACAGTAGGGTTAGAGAGAATTGTACCTACTAACACATTCCTACACTCATGCAGCTGTTACATTGGAGGAGGTTCATCCCAGACATCGATTTCATCATATTCCGACCACAGACGGCCCATTCTACTGCTGAGGGCTGCCAGACGCGATTCTTCACTCAGATGATGGGAATCCATAACTTAATTGCGAAAAGAAACTGAATAATTAGGTCTGAAGGGGCTCGGACATGAGGCAGCGGTTGCAATGAGCCATGTATGGTGGCAGATTTGATGTTGCCAAGTGTGAATCAGTGGAATGGTCCTCTTATTAATCAATTTTTTGATGAACGGGTTTCCAGAGAAGTTCTTAATATTCCCCTAAGCTCTACTTGCAATGAAGATAGGCTAATCTGGACAGATACTGCTCAGGGTCAATATTCTGTTAAAAGTGCATATCATAGTTTATCCTCTTCCATTCAACCATCTGAGCCTATTTGGAAAAGATTATGGACTCTTAAGACGGCCCCTAAAATTCGTTTCTTCCTGTGGTCTGTTTATCATAATGCTCTCCCTACCAAGACAAATCTTTTTAACAGACACATCAGTTCCGAACCAACATGCACATTATGTCCTCAGCGAGACCCTGAATCTATCGAGCACCTACTTCTTCTCTGCCCCTGGACTACAGCAGTTTGGTCACATCCTAAGATTGCTATCAGTCATTCTCAAACAGCAGCACAGAACATGACAGCATGGCTTGAAGTTAGATTTCGAGATAAAGCGCTGTTACCTGGTTTGGAAATTGTGGCCGCCCTTCTCTGGCAAATATGGAAGGCCAGGAACAGGTTCATCTTCACTGGTCAGAAGCCTGATCCATCCTTTGTAGTAGAATCAGCCTTAACTCAATCGCGATCTGCTCGGATACACTGTCTTTCCTCCTCAACTACGTCAACCCCAGGAATCAAATTTTCTGCTCCTTCTACCCTGTGGCGACCACCTAATACAGGGGTACTCAAAGTCAATATCGATGGGGCTTTTCACGTTGCTGACTCCAGAGGCGCAATAGCTATTATTTGCATAAATCATTTGGGTAAAATGGTTGATGGGTATACCTCTCGAGTTGCTGCTGCTTCAGCGTTGCAGGTTGAAATCTCTACTCTCGTATCCGCGCTGCACCATCTCCGTCGACTCGGCAAAACCGACGCTCCCTTAATCTTGGAATCTGACTGCCTTGCCATGATCAACGCTGTTGAAGATCCTCGGAAGACTCCATGGGCGCTTCGACCCTTGTTTGACGAAGTGAATGATCTCCTCTGCTGTTTCTCTCGACTGCAGTTAGGGTTTGTCCCTCGTACGGCCAACGCTGTCGCCGATTGGGCTACCAAGGCCCAATTGGGCGGTACCTTATCTTCCTCTTGGCTCGCTTTTCCCCCTCCTTTATTATTAGATCTTCTTATTTCGGATGTAATGGATGCTGGTGGTAATGTTTCTATAAATTAGTTATCGTTTCCGTCCAAAAAAAAAAAAAAAAAAGGTGGTGCATGAATGAGCTGGTCGAGATTCTAGAGTGCAGGAAGAGGTTCGGAAACCGTCGTCACCTAGTTGTTCCCATCTTCCACGAGGTAAAAACCGCAGACATTTCGGATTTGACGAGCGGAAGTGAATTCGCTCAAGGTTTTCAGAGATTGTGTGGAGACGAAAGAGATGAAGCGCAGAAACAAAGATGGACAAACGCCTTGAGAGAAACTAAGCAATTGACAGGATTCGACTTGAGGAACGATGCCGGAGAGTACGTATCTCTTCTTCATGTTCATTGCTTTATTATTTTGTGATTCACACATATTGATTTAGAGTTCTGTGTGTTTGATGTTAAATGTGAAGTTCAAACTCTTTCAAGTTTTGCCATTTTTGGTCCATGATGGGCTCATACAAACCATTTCTCCTTATAGGTCGATTTCCTGAATTTAAGTTTATTGTTTTTAGTTCATGGAAAATGCTTACATCAATTAATTTTCCGTCATCTAAATATTATAAAATCGAAAAACAGTTTTCCTTCAACCCTAAATTTCTTCTTTATCCTAATAAGATGATGTTTGCCCATCCTAACGATGTGCAAAACCAGGAGAGTCTTTCGCTAAGTTGAATTTGTCCCCTTAATTAGCATCAATATCCAAAATGATCCGTTCTAGTATTTTGGCACGAGAGATTTCTATTTATAAATAATTCGTTGGGGTTCTAATCATTTTAGCTTGTGGTAGAGCAATGCTACGACTTCTCATTTCTAAAAGACTTAAAAAAAAGATGGCTGACTGTCGCCACATTTCACCTCTATGCTTGCCGTTATGGCACTAGTGACGGGTTGTTAGGCCCCTCGTTACCGCGCGTACTCGGGGCATTCACTATCCCCAGCCCCACAGCTAGTCGCCACGAGACCCTTGTGGAACCCATAGGGACGGTGCTTGTATAGTTTTACG
Organism: Eucalyptus viminalis; assembly: GCA_014182385.1. Lineage (NCBI taxonomy): Eukaryota > Viridiplantae > Streptophyta > Magnoliopsida > Myrtales > Myrtaceae > Eucalyptus > Eucalyptus viminalis. The sequence goes on along the minus strand of CM024534.1, from coordinate 34,372,388 downwards.
ATGTGACCATCTTTCTCACTGACTCTGCACATTGCTTTTTCTTCCTTTTTTTTTTCCTGCTGCAAAATATATGTTCAATTTGTCATCCATGAGAACCTCATTTATCAAATTACAGAACTTCGATAAATTCACCATAATTTGACAATCAATTACTAAAATGTATTTACAATACATTACAATTAAATGATATTTTACCCATCCAATGTTAAGGGCATTTTCATCCATTCAAATCAGAATCCAATGGTTATAGGCTTGATTTTTTCCCTGGAAATTTAGATTTAAGTGTTAGGGGAGTTGGGGGAGTTGGGTGGGGGGGGGCATTGTCCATTTTCCTCTAGATAACTAGGCAATTACGGTTATGCCCCTGAATTATAAAAAATTAAGAACATCTTGGGTTTTTCATATTTTTCTCATAAAAAAGGAGCGGTCCTCTGAAAAATGCATAAAAAGAAAAGAAAAAGAGGGAAGAGTGACCTCGAACACCATAAGTGCCTCCCTAGAGGCACCATTGAACATCCGCCACAGTGGACTCCCAATGTGAAATAATTGGCGATAAGCGCATACTACATCAGCTGAAGAACATAATAACAAGCACTGATCTAGCCAAGTTGGATGTTTTTATTATCATATGAATGTGAAAAATCTTGAACATTTTGTCTCTTGGTGCATATACTTACATTTAATGCTCTTACATTCTTAACTACACTTAACATCAGGGATGAAGGGAGACTCGTGCAGATTATAGTAGAGTACCTTGTCGAGAAAATCCGCAAAATGCGGCCACTTCACGTGGTGGAAAACACAATTGGAGTAGAATTGTTGGTAGATGAGGTAATTTCTTTAATTAGAATGGGCCAAGAAGAGGACGTGCGCATTATAGGTATATATGGAGTAAAAGGAATAGGAAAGAGCGACGATGGCTGAAGTCATCTACGACCGCATTTGCCGCGATTTCGAGTCCTTTGTCTTTCTTGATAAAATCGGAGATGCAGATCGAGTAAATATATTAGGCCTACAAAAGAAGCTTCTCCATAATCTCATAAAGGTGGAAGGATTGAGGACGTATGACGACATTCAGACCAACATCAAGGAGATAAATAGGAACATGCGCCATAAAAGGATACTTCTTGTTCTTGACAATGTAACTAGTAAAGAACAGATTGAATGCTTCGGCGCCGGAGAGAGGGAACTGCTTTGTCCCGGGAGCAGAATCTTGATCACAACCAGAGACCGAAGCTTGCTAAAAGATCTCAAGGTAGACGACAAGTATATCGTCAAAGGATTGGACCCGAATGAAGCGCTCCGGCTCTTTGTCGCCATGCCTGGAAGAGAGAAGAACCTCAAGAAGGCTATGAGGAGTTGTTCCGAAATCTAGCTCATTATGCAGGAGGTCATCCGGAGTCTCTTAAGAGGTTGGGCTCATTCCTAAACGGCAAGCCGAAACATCAATGGCATCAGACATTGGAGAAGTTGGCTAGAAGCCCTTATCTCGATTCGCTCTTAGGTTCCCTCTGTTTCAAGTCAGTTCAGCCATATGGAGGTAAAGGCGGCAATGATTTTGATGATGGAAGACACACGGGTGTGAGGCAAATCAGGCTTTATGGGCAGGCAGTTATTGAATCCATCAGCATCGATTATGATCAGAACGGGTGTTTGGTGAGGTCCTCCTGGCACGGTGGACATGTCCATGACACTGAAAGGGTCAGTTTCCTGCCATCCTAACAGACTGATTATATACTTCACTATTCAACATGTAAACATGTAAACATCTATGGAAGTGTTAGTGTGTTACTACTTCACGTAACTTTCCCAAGTATGAAGGTATAAATTTTATCATTCCTTTTTCTTATTTTCTTCTTTTTATTTGATTACTTCGTCTCCTTTTAATTTGTTTGTGAGACTTTATTATCTTGCCTTTCATTTGCAGCAAAATTGGCATGCGGCAGCTTATATATATATATCCAAAACTCAAAAACTTCCGTTCGTTCCTTTTCTCTATTAGGGATAAGTACTTAAACCGAATTCGGTCAAGTAATTTATATTTTCACAGTCAAGGAATTATATTGATCCAAAATAACACCAAGGCAATACATATTGCACGTTAGATGGATGTGATGATGGTAACACTTATGGAAACTCACTTATTGCAGGCAAATGTGGTGAGCTTGGATCATCCGAGTGAATACCTAATTTCTATTTCAGGCTATATTGGTAATTATGGGGGTCAGGATGTTGTTCGGTCTCTCAAGATCCACAGCGACAAGAAGACGTACGGACCATTTGGTTCTGAAATAGGACGGCCTTTTCATCTCTCACATTCTGACGATGAACAGATTATTGGGTTTCATGGGAAATGTAGCAGCTATCTCAACTCAATTGGAGCCCATTTCGGGCCAATTTCTCATGAGTATCCATTTGATGTCGTGGGACCATTTGGTGGTGATAGTGAGACGGGCATTTGGGCTGATGTCAAACACACGGATGTGAGGCGTGTCAAACACACGGATGTGAGGCAAATCGTCATAGGCTTTGATTCTGCAATTAAGTCCATCTCTATCATATATGACGAACGCGGACGTCCAGTTGGTCCGTTCACGCATGGCACAAGCGGAGGAGGCGAAACATATACGGTAAGCTTCGATTTTGTTTAGGCTACAATGTGATTTTGTTTATGTGCTCGATGCTTTTTTTTTTTCTTTTTTTTTTCTGGTAAACTCTATCTCTTCATTGTGAAAGTAGATAGTTGTTCTTGAATTTCTTTCTCAGATTAATCTCGACCATCCAAGTGAGTACTTGAAATCCATCTCGGGCTATGCTGAAGAAGTTTCCGAACTCACCATTCTTCAGTCATTGACAATCCATACTAATAGAAGGGATCATGGACCAATTGGAACAACTAAAGGGAGGCATTTTTCATTTCCATACACCGGCGGCAAAATTGTCGGGTTTCATGGGAGTTGTGATGGCTCTCGTCTCGTGTCCATTGGAGCTTTTTATGAGCCGATTCCTCATATATATCCTGTTAAGGTTTACGGGCCTTTTGGAGGCATAGGCCAAGAATCCTGGGATTTTGTTGATATAAAGGGGATTGATGTTTGCTACACAGACTTCATCAAGTCCATCACTTTTGAAGTCGACGAAGCCACCAGCTCCAAACCGCAAACTACGTATCGTATTAATGGCAGAAAAGAATTCAAGGTTGTATCTAGATTCTAACCTTTTCTCTTTTTCCGTTTCTACTTTAATGTTGTGAGTTTATTCATCTAGCTTATCATAACATTAGTTTGATTACGGCATTATGAACCTCGAGATTCTTAACAATTGCTTTGCAAATGCACATGAAAAGTTCACATCTGAGGTACCCGAGGATCAGCATGATCGTTAGAAAACCAAAGGGAAAAATGAAAGACTTCACTTTATTAAAATTAGGCAAAGACAAACCAAGCCATAAACAAAAAGTAAATTAACTGTTGATTTACAAAATGAAATGTACCACCAAATTAATTAGAAACGTAATTTTACACGAACATTAGCATATATGACTTTCTTTATATATTCAAATCGCATTTCAAAAAGAGATCCACCAATTTATTTTATCATCGAATGATGCAACATATAGTCACTCACATCGAATATGACTTTCTATGGCCCGTTTACAGGTTCAACTGAGACAGGGAGAGTACATAACTTCTTTTGCCGGATATCTTGAAAATGCAGAGGGTCGTGGCACTCTAATCAAGTCGCTCACATTTCAAAACCAACCGAAGAATATTGGGACCCATTGGTAGAGAGAGGAAGGGGATTACTTTTCCTTACCATCGGAAGCTGGGAAAGTTATCTGCTTTTCGGGAAGAAGTGGTGATTTTCTGGAATCTATCGGAGCACAAGTCAAGCCTTACAATGCCTGCCACTCCCAGCCTGCGTACTTCCGTAAGAGTCAAGAAGCGCCATTTTGGGATGATGGCATGGAGCACACCAATGTAAGGAAAATCATTGTTGAATTTGAACCGAGTAAAGGCTCAGGCATCCGATCAATTGCGTTTCAATATGTGAAGGCGAGCAACGAATTAAGGCAATTAGAGACACATGGTGGCATTGATGGAAACAACTTCCATATAGTACAAAACCTCGAGAGACATACGGTATGTCCCCATATATAGATATGCTTTGTAAAATCCTTGCGCATTTTGCATAGCTTACGTTAGCAGGAGACTCTTTCAAGACTTATATCATGAGTATGATGGTTATGTTTATTATTACAGATCAACATACATGATCCGGATGAGTATTTGACTTCAATATCCGGGTATTATTTCAACACCAGCATTAAGTCTCTCACGTTCCAAACTAACAAAAAAACAATTGGACCTATTGGTGATGAAGATGCGGCATGGCACTTCTCATATCCTGTAATGGGTGGCAAAATTGTTGGATTTTGGGGGCGCAATCATGAATGTCTTGAATCAATTGGAGCATATTTTGAACCAATCTTGCATCTCTACCCAATTAAAATGATCGGGCCATTTGGAGGCCTAGGTGGATGTGCTTGGGATGACGGGAAATTCAATGGTGTGAGGGAAATTGTGGTAATGTTCGGTGACGTTATCCATTACATTATGTTTGCGTACGACAAGAGTGGTGAACAATTTTGGTCGGATATGCACGGTCGTCAGGCCGAAGGAGCTGAGGCCAACGTTCGTAAGGTTGGTATTGTTTTCCTCTCCGATTCATCACTGTTTACTTACTTATATCTCATTGGATGAGAGGATATTGATATGCATCCAGTCATATGATTTAGTAACTTAAACTTGACAAATAGGTCTTCTTTACACCATTCGTCCAATTTTTAAGATATACTTTGAGATTGTGCAGGTTACATTGGATTATCCATGTGAATACTTGACATCGATCTCTGGTTACAAGCGAGAGGATGGTGATGATGCTATCGTTCAGTCGCTCACATTTTACAGTAATAGAAGAATATATGGTCCCTTTGGCAAAGAGACGGGGAAGTACTTTGGTATCCATCGACTAGAAGCAAAATCATCGGCTTTTATGGAAGTTGTGGGAGACTCTCAAATCCATAGGAGTATATGCGGAACCCATACCGCATCTGTACCCTTTCAAAACCATTGGACCCTTTGAGGCTCTGGTGGTACTCCATGGATGATGGAGTGCATACTGATGTGAGGGCCATTGGTATAAATCTCACTGGCCACGTAATTTCTGGCATCATGATTGTTTACGATGACGATGGTATGCGTGTCCGATGCTCCCCTCACGGCCAAGAACCCCGGTCATCATGGTTCTGGGTCAGTCCATATCTCAATCTTTCCGTCTCTCCCTTGTCTTTAGTCTTTTGCCTGTCTGGAAGTCGTCCAGGTATACCTGTTGCTTTGCACAGTGTTGTCGGCTTCATGCGGCACAGTATCTTTTGGCATCCTATATCTCGAACCTTCATATGTTTTCGCAAGTATAACATGTTTCGCTCTGCTTTTCTTGCAGGTGTTTCAAGATTTTCCCAAGAAGCGTCTAGTTTCGATATCAGGATGGATGATCGTAAGTGGAAACACTTCTGACACTGTCATCCATAGCCTAAGCGTACATACCACGAAGGGCACTTATGGGCCGTATGGAACGGACGAATTGTCAGAGGATGCTTTGGGAAGGTCAACAAAATTTTACATCCCAGCATCCGGCAGTGGCAGGATCGTTGGTTTTTTGGGAAGAGCGGGATCACGTCTTAATTCTATTGGAGCCCGTCTAGAACCATCTGCCAGCGTCATCCATAGCCTAAATGTACATACCACGAAGACCTCTTATGGGCCGTCTGGAATGGAAGAATTGTCAGGGGATGCTCTTGGAAGGTCAACAGAATTTTACATCCCACCGGAATCAGGTGGTGGCAGGATCATTGGCTTTTTCAGGAAGGCAGGATCACATCTTAATTCTATTGGAGCCCGTCCAGAACTGTAGTATTTTATTAATTAATACGTCCATGATGGGGTGCGATTGGCACGCACAATTTCGCCTTGATATGCTACGATGAAGGGGTGTGATGGGGTCATATAAAAGACCCCTGAAGACAACCGTTGAACTGGTTGGAACAACATACATTCAGAAAGTTTTCTTCTTTTCTCTTCCCTTTCCATCAAGGCGTTCCATTTTCTTCTTTACAAGAACAGTTTGCATTTATGCCGTAGAAATCGTGTACTTTCCTCGTGATTGCATTCAGATCAACGTGAGCAGTAGTTTTTGTTTGTGATTCATCCGCAATTCAACGACAATTCCTAGGCAAAATTGTTGATCGCGCATCGAAAGAGGTAAGTCGTCTTCCGCCGATTTGAAATCCAACATTGGTATCAAAGCCTGATTGTGATTTCTGCCTTGTTTTCATCGAATTTACTCGCTTACCATATGATATCGAGATCAAGAAATTGAACTATGTATTGCTTTGGATGTTTAACACTCGGAATTACAATCTGAATCCTTGAAATCGAACTAAAGCGAAGAATGGGTTCGGAGTCATGCACACCCATACGGATTTGGCCATTTTTCAGAATATTTTTTCGGTCAAAATCAATTTTAAAATATACAAGGTGAAAATACTCGTCGAGACGAGTCTGACGATGGGTAGAGTACCACCGGAGGACGCCGGACGCGCCCATACACGCGACCGGAAGTTGCTGCGCATGGGTCCATGCGCCCGACGCACTTGGCGCGCCAGCGAACCGTCGCGTGTGGGTGCATGGGAGGTCCGATTGGAGTGTGGTCAGTGGTATTTAGTTTGTGAAAGCTAGTACGAGCACCTAGAGAGGGCGAATAGGTGCGAAAACAAATTTTCCAGAGTGAAGTGTAGATTTTATTTTTAAAGCAACTCTGTTCAGTAATAGATTATGAAAAGAAAATTAGACTCTAATAATCAAATAGAATTACAATCAAAGTAAAAGAGTTTAGGGAAGAGAATAAGAACACAAGGTTTATAGTGGTTCGGCTTAATCCAAGCCTATGTCCACTCTTCCGCACTGACAGCCCACCAGTTGGATTTCACTATGAATCAAAAGAGTTGTTACAGTATAGTTCTTCATTGATTTCACAGTGTAGAGACTTTGCTACACTTCCTCAAGGTCTCACAACGGTATAAACTCTCTTTTGAGTATAAGATTTCGCTCAACAATTGAATTGACTAAGAATAAGAAGCTTCAGACTTTAGAATTCTTCTATCGCGCACACACTTGAATAATTGGAACGTCTTTCTTATATATTTCTTCATGCCATTACACCCGTTAGCACTTATCAAAATAGTTCTTCCAATCTACCCGTTGGACAGAATCAATTAGGGAGATTTCGAGTTATTTAAGGAATATGACGATAGCCCACCAATCATGTTCGCCCATACAATCAGGATCCAGGTTTCCATAAGTAGAACCTTCCAAGTATACTTTGCCAATTAACGGATCCAAAATCCCTGAATCAATCTCAATTTAAATAATGGATTTCGACATGCTATATCAAACCAAGAGATCTTCTTCATTCGATAGAATCAAATCCTTAACGAAATACTCATTCTGGATGAGCCTTCTTTGACGGTCTAGAAATTGTCAATGAGGATAGACTTTGAATCTTGAGTCTGGCAGTCCAGTGGTCTTTAGACTTTGATGAAAGAGTTTGCAAGTCTTCAGTCTAGACTGATGGAAACGTTTTGTCAACTTCAAAACACTCAAGGAAGATTTCTCCAACAATCTCCCCATTTTTGATGGTGACAAAACTTTCCTGCAGATTTGGATAACTTTGACCTACAAAACAATACTCAAGCAAACATAGATATCTCACAAAAGATAATTGGCTTAGTAAAAATAACATTAAAATCTGTATCCACAGGAAATAAGTTAGTCCTGTAAATGAGCAACTATATTTGCCATGAAATACCAATAGTGCTTAAAATAAACCAATGATCAAACACTCCAAATCCAAATCCAGTCACAACCAAACAGCCAAACACAAAAGTAAAGTCAATCAAAAAGTCAAGAGTTTAAATCTCAAATCTCAAATCTACACCACATCTCTCCCCATTTTTGTCAGCATTAAAAAGGTAGAGACGAAAAGAGAATGGAATTAGGATTGCTTTGGAATACGAACAAGTTGGAAATCTCCCATTGATTGGACAATCCCTTCTAGCTTTTTCAAACCCTCCTTTAGTTGAGCCACATCTTCACCCTTGGCATTTGCTTGAACTTGAAGAGCAAGGGCATGAATTTGATAATGCAAAGAAACTGAAAAGGCTTGACCTGCATTCTGCAAGTTTTGAACTTCACATCCCAGAACATAAATTTGGTCTCGCATCTCCATAAGAACATCAAGCACTCGCGAAAGTCTGTTGAATTATCAGTCGGTCCGAGTGCGGCTTCGCATAATCAATAGGTGTATTGGCAGATGATGGCAAGTCAGCACGATCACTTAGATTTGGCGATGAAACCTCATGGCCTTTGTTAGGGAATTGAGAGGCATAGATATCTTCTGGATCTGCAGGTGAATGACTTACTCCTTCACTAGTAGCAGTAATTGAAGATGTACCTCTTTTCTTAGTATCTTCCCCTGTTTCATTGCCTGCAGGCAGTGAGAAGTACTCTTTATGCTTTGTTTCCTCTTGTTCACCTCTACCCTCTTTTTCTTCTTCTGCAATCCTTTCTTCCTCTGCTTCTTTCTCCATTGATTCTCTCTCTCCAATCCTCTGTTCGATCTCCTCCTTGTCTTGTTCCCATCTCACCTCTATCTCTGGAATAGAACGACTTAAGTTTTTCAAAGCAAGAGCAAAAGTTGTGATATCATCATCATCCTCTTCATCCTCCAAGATGAGTGCTATTCTTTTCTTGGATGGAGCAACTATAGGCTCCTTCCCTTTCCGTTTTGCAGCCGAAGAGACTGGGTGAGTCTTGACAGGGGTTTTGTCCTTGAATCGCTCCAAAGCCTTGTTAAGTTCCTTTAGACGCATTTTAGAGACCATTTTCAGTCCCACCATCATTTGATTGCATGTTCGAACACAAAGAATCCTGGAAGGCTGAATGTTCAAATGTCTAAATAACTTAGTGACAAGTGCTAAGTAAGGAAGCTGGCCCTTATTTTTCACCATCGTTCTGTACATGTGGAACATAATAGTGTGTGGAAGAGAGAACTTTTTGCCAGCGTTAATGGCGTACATCAGCTTTGCCTCTGAGTTTGAAACATCGGCCTTTGAAGTCGATTTAGGTCTGAGGCAGTTGATCACTATCTTGTGAAGCAAAATATTTAAGGCATTCATCCTCAAATATGAAATCTTTCCTTCCGCCGTTCTATCCCGAACAAGCTCTACTACTGCACGTCCAATAGATACAGTGATTGGTTGGAATTTCCCTCTTTCAACCCCAATCACATCAGCCAATGTATCCATGTCAACTACATAGTCTTGATCTTGAACAATGAAAGAGAATCTATTCACATCCAAGAAACTTAGATTAGAATAGAAGTAAGTAGTGAGTTCAGCATAAGCCTCTGTCGTTTCAGAACTAAATCGTTCTAGTTGAAGAAGATTAAATTTCTCTCGCAGCTTGATATTAAAAAAATCAAGAAAATCAAAGTCCACACTTCTAGGGTTAATCACACCACACTTTAGCAACTTAGAGTATAGTCACTTGTGTTCCTCTGAGCGAAACAAATCTGTCATTTCATTTCGCATTTTTGCCGCAACACCCATTCTAGGTTTAAAATGAGTGCACATCCTATCATCATCATTTTCATCGGGTTGACTTAGCCCTCTAACACATGGATCGCTTGGGATATTTGCAAATGCTTCTTCTGCTAACCCCACAGGAGCAATTCCCAATCATTCCATTGTGCGTAAAAGTAGGTTTCATTTCGATACCCTTTGTCTTTCAAAAATTCATCAATATAGTTCAAGGGAGTACCACCCCTCTTCAAAGCATAGTAAAGCTTAAAAATAAAAAGTGGGCTTTTGAGTTCTTACGGGTTCTGCATCTTCGATGATTTCTTCCTATTCTTGATGTTCAATATTCTGAGGTCTAGATGAAGGAGATGGACACTGCTAAGAATGTTGTGGGCTCTGCTACTGTCTAGGAGATTCTTCTTCCTTGGTGAGGTCAAAATGCGTATGACCCTCACACATTTGTTGCGGTCCCCTGTTTGCGATCCTCGAAGACTTTGTTTGAGATGACATTCTTCACAGTCTTTGAGAGATTCCAAGCTTGTTTCGCAAGAAAGATGAAAACTTTTCAAGGATTAAACAAGAGAAGAAAAGAGAGGTTGAAGATATGTGCTCTCTTAGGGTTTTTGTAAGTAAAACGAAGAGAAACCAACAGTATATAAGGCAGTCGAAGCGAGGCATATGAAACGTTGTAAAAGGAAAAATAAAAATGCATTTTCAAAAAATAACTGCATTTTTGAAAAATTAGATAACCGTCATTTCAAAAATAACTTCTTTTTTTCGAAAATGAAAGATTGCAATAATTAAAATGGGAAGATAACATCAATCAATTACAGATAGATGATCGTACATTTTCGAGACTTTATCCGAGAGATAAATTTCTAAAATAGAAATAACTTACAGTCGTAAATCTTGATCATCTGAGTCTAAGTGTCTTTAGACTTTCAGCCTTGAGTCTGAACTTCCTCGAGACTTTAAGATATTGAGTCACGGAACGAATAACTTCAAATTGATTTCTCTCCAAAGGCTTTGTAAATATGTCCGTTAGTTGATTCTTTGAATCAATAAATTGAACATGATCTCTAATGAAATGATGTCGAATCTCTATATGTTTTTCTCTTGAGTGAAGAATTGGATTCTTGGTGAGATTGATTGCGTTGGTGTTATCACATTTGATCTCGGTGCATGAATCTTCAATTTCAAAGTCTCTTAGCTATTGTTTTATCCACAGAATTTGTGAACAACAACTTCCAAGAGCTACATACTCTGCTTCTGCTGTAGAAAGAGCTACATTACTTTGCTTCCTTGAAAACCAATACACTATCTTGTTACCAAGTAGTTGACAGGTGCCCGAGGTGCTCTTTCTATCAACTCTGCATCCTACTAGGTCTGTGTCTGAGTATCCAAGAAGAGTGAAGTCTCATTCTTTAGGATACCCGAGAGGCTTAAATTTGAAGTTGAGGCAATGTATTTGATAATACGTTTTGCAGCACTTAAATGAGATTCTTTGGGGTCTGATTAAAATCTGGCACAAATACAAACACTAAACAGAATGTCAGGTCTAGAAGCAGTAAGATAAAGAAGTGAACCAATGATACTCCTGTATAGTTTCTGGTCAACTTTCTTTCCTCCTTCATCTTTGTCCAACTTCAAGGAACTTGACATTGGTATATCAATCTTTTTGCAATTCTTCAGTTCAAACTTTTTGACAAGTTCTTTAGCATATTTTTCTTGGTGAATAAAAGTTCCCTCCTTCAGTTGTTTCACTTGAAGCCCGAGAAAGAAGGTTAGTTCACCCATCATGCTCATTTCAAATTCATCTTGCATAGACTTAGAGAATTTCTTGCACGGATTTTCATTAGAATATCCAACAATAATATCATCAACATAAATTTGAACAAGTAAAAAGCTTTTGCTTTCTCTTTTGATAAATAGTGTAGTATCTACTTTACCTTTAACAAAACCATTTTGAATTAAAAACTTATTTAGTCTGTCGTACCAAGCTCGAGGTACTTGCTCTAAACCATATAGAGCCTTTTTTAGTCTGAATACAAAGTATGGTTTCCTTGGGTCTTCAAAACCGAGAGGTTGTTCCACATAGACTTCCTCTTGGATAAATCTATTTAGGAAAGCTCTTTTGACGTCCATTTGGAATAACCTGAAATTCTTATAACAAGCAAAAGTAAATAATAATCTAATTGCTTCTAACCTTGCTACTGGTGCGTAAGTTTCATCATAGTCTATCCCTTCTTCTTGCGTATATCTTTTAGTCACGAGTCTTGCTTTGTTTCTTACGACTTTTCCTTTCTCGTTCATCTTGTTCCTGAAAACCCATTTAGCTCCAATGATGGATTTACCTTTCGGTTTAGGAGTCAATTCCTAGACATCATTGATACTGAATTGCCTGAGTTTTTCTTGCATAGCTTCAATCTAGTTTTCATCAGTTAAAGCTTCTTCTATACTTTTGGGTTCTATTTCAGAAATAAGAGTCACAGCACTAGACTCTTCACGCATTTTTGATATTGTGCGAATTCCTTCATTAATATCACCAATAATGAAATCTTTGGGATGACTAAACTTATACTTCCAGTTGCTGGTTGATTTGTTAGACTGTTGATCATTTCCTTCATTTGAATCTTCGATGATCATTTGTTGCTGGTCTTCTGAAGTCTGAGGTGCTTCTGGAGATTTAGACTTTGTAGAGTTTGGAGCAAGTTCAGATTCTTCAAGTTGAGTATGAATCGATTGATTTTGCATAAAGTCTTGAAATTTGACATTCATTGTTTCCTCCACAAATTGAGTCTTTTTGTTGTATACTCTATAAGCTTTGCTTGTGATTAAATATCTAAGGAAAATACATTCTTCTAATTTTTCTTCAAACCTACCAACTCGATCATTTGTATTTTTCAATATAAAACATTTGCATCCAAATACATGAAAATACGAAACAGTTGGCTTCTTTCATTTGAATAACTCATAGTGAGTTTTCTCCATAATAGGCCTTAAAAAGACTCTACTAATAATATAGCACGCTGTAGAAACTGCTTCAGCCCAAAAACGAGAAAAGATGTTACTTTCAACTAAAAGAGTTCTAGCCATTTCCTGCAGCAATCTATTCTTTCTTTCCACAACTCCATTTTGCTCTGGAGTATATGGTGAAGAGAACACATGCTGAAAGCCAGATTCATCACAGAATTTAGCAAAGTCTTGATTTTCAAATTCACCTCCATGGTCTGTCTGTATACTTGAAATAACATACCATTTCTCATTTTGGACTTTCTTAGCAAATTTTATAAAATAATAAAAGGTTTCAGACTTACTTGTCAAGAAATATACCGAAATGAATCGTGAATAATCATCCACAATAACTATGCCGTATTTCTTACCTCCAATGCTCTGAGTTCTGGTTGGTTCAAAGAGATCCATATGCAAGAGCGGCAGTACACGATTAGTGGATACTTGATTTATTGGTTTGAATGAATTTCTTACCTATTTTCCCAACACGCATGATGTGCATAAATCAGACTTTTGGGTAGTCCACGAACAAGCTTCTTTGCTAAGACTTTGGCTATTTGCTTCATGTTGATGTGTCCAAGTTTTATGTGCTATATGTTTGCTTCCTCTTGAATTGATATTAGACATTGGGTTTCATCTCGTTTGATATCCAAGAGGTAGATATTCTCATGTTTTTGCCCCGTGAAAGACTGAGAGGAGTCTTTACTGATTCTTGAACATATTCCTTCTTGAAAGTTGATTTTGAAACCGGTGTCGCACAGCTGATTGATACTTAGTAAGTTGTAGTTGAGTTCTTCCACTAAGGAAACATTACGATCGTGAGGCTTCCAATCTTTACAGTTCCATATCCCACAATTCTTACTTTGCTGTTTCCTTAAAAAGAAACTTTTCCACCATTAACTTGCACATGTTTTATGAAACAGTTTCAATCTCCTGCCATATGCTTTGAGCATCCACTATCCAAGTACCATTTAACCTTTTTCTTGATTGTGATATGCATTTAGAAAATAAACTTAAGCTTTCTTTGGTACCCATATTTTCTTGGGTCTATTGGTGTTAGTGTAATATACGATCTTTGCTCATACCTTCTTAACAGGTTTCCAAACCATAGGACATTCTTTCTCAAAATGATCTAAGCTATTGCACTTAGAACATTTAAGAGCATTGCGGCCTACAGGTTTTACAAAAAAAAAATTTAGAAATGATTTTTGTAAGAATCTTTTTGTAGGTCTTTACTTAATTCTTTCCTTTACTTTAGGAAAATAAATTAGAGGAATGGTCTCGGCAGTCATTCCTAAACCTAATTTGTTGAAGTAAGGTCTTTGTGCTGAAAGAATTTTTTTCCAATTTCTCAGATCCTATAGAAAACCTTTTAGAAATACTTGAGATATCATTTTTCAAGAATGCATTTTCTTTTTGAAAGATTGTCTACATTTTCTTTCAAAGTAGTAACACTTTTGTCTAAACTTTCGACTTTCTCTTTCCAAACAATTTCCTGTTGTTTTAGTGCAGAATTTTCCCTTTTAAGTTCGGAAATCATTTTGAGAGAGGTTTTAAGACTAAGACACAATTCATCAATATATCTAGAGACTTTAGTAGGAATTTTTAAATTACTTACCTCGATTTCATTGTCTGAAATAAGTCTGAATCTGAGTCTGATTGTGCCATGAGACAAATATCGGCATAATTATCATCACTTTCCTCATTCGGTATCAATCCAAGTTTCTGCTTTAAGTGCCTTTCGATATTTCTCATCTTTTCCTTTCTTTCTCTTTAGCGGGGGACAGTTGGGTCCGATGTGTCCATTTTTCTTGCATTCAAAGCGAACTACATCTTTATTGGATTCATCATCCTCAACTAATTTATTTTGTAACTTTTGAGAACTTTGTCTCTTTGGATTGAATCTTCTCTCATTTCTATTCAGTTTTTTGAACCTTCTTATCATGAGAGCAAGCTCTTCATCATCCATATCGTCTTCAGAATTTGTGACATCATAATCATCATTAGATTTTAATGCAATGGATTTTTTACATTTAGGATCTTCATCTTCGTTGATTTGCTCCACTTCATAAGACTAAAGAGTGCCAACCAATTCGTCAACAGAGAGTGGCATGATTCTTTGTGTCTCCCTAATTGAGGTATTTATGTGATTCCAATCTTTGGACAGTCCACGCAGTAACTTGTTAACCTTCATGGGTCCAGAAATTGGTTGACCTTGATATTCAAAACTATTCACGATTTCTGTAAAACGACTAAACATGTCAGTGATAGATTCTCCTGGTTTCATCTTGAATGCTTCATATTGACCGACCAGAATGTTGATTCTGGTTTCTTTCACTCGATCAGTTCCTTCATAGGTGATGTGTAATCTATTCCAGACTTCTTTAGCTATTTCATAAGAAGATATTATGTTATATTCAGTAGGAGATAATGCACAATATAAAGAATAAATTGCTTCTGCATCAAAAGCTTGTCTCTTGGTTATCTCTTCTTGAGTCATTTCACTAGACTCAACAACTTATTTTCCTCTTTCTGAGACTATTGTAGCTTTAGGAATGATTCCTTTGTCTACCATGTCTCATTCCAAAGGATCCTTTGATCTTAGGAATGCCTTCATCTTGTTTTTCCATATGTTGTATTCATTTCATCAAAATAAGGCGGTCTGGTATTGATTTGCCCTTCAACCAGACCTAGAGCCAACATACTAGTCATTAATCTTTAACTTTGAAGTAAAATACTTCAACTTAAGTGAATACACAAGCTCTAATACCAATTGTGAAAGCTAGTACGAGCACCTAGAGGGGGTGAATAGGTGCGAAAACAAATTTTCCATAGTGAAGTGAATGATTTTATTTTTAAAGCAACTCTGTTCAGCAATAGATTATGAAAAGAAAATTAGACTCTAATAATCAAATAGAATTACGATCAAAGTAAAAGAGCTTAGGGAAGAGAATAAGAACACAAGGTTTATAATGGTTTGGCTTAATCCAAGCTTACGTCCACTCTTCCACACTGACAGCCCACTGGCTGGATTTCACTATGAATTAAAAGAGTTGTAATAGTATAGCTCTTTCTTGATTCCACAATGTAGAGACTCTGCTACACTTCCTCAAGGTCTCACAAAGGTATAAACTCTATTTTGAGTACAAGATTTCGCTTAACAATTGAATTGACTAAGAACAAGGAGCTTCAGACTTTGGAATTCTTCTATCGCGCACAGACTCGAATAATTGGAACGTCTTCCTTATATACTCCTTCATGCCATCACACCCGTTGGCACTTACCAAGGGAGTTCTTCCAATCTACCCGTTGAACAGAATCAATTAGGGAGATTTCGAGTTATTTAAGGAATATGACGATAGCTCACCAATCTTGCTTGCCTATACAATCAGGATCTAGGTTTCCATAAGTAGAACCTTCCAAGTATACTTTGCCAATCAACGAATCCAAAATCCATGAATCAATCTCAATTTGAATAATGGATTCCGATATGTTATATCCAGCCAAGAGATCTTCTTCAGTCGATAGAATCAAATCCTTAACGAAATACTCAATTCTGGATAAGCCTTCTTCGACGGTCTAGAAACTGTCAATGATGATAGACTTTGAGTCTTGAGTCTGGCAGTCCAATGGTTTTCAAATTTTGATGAAAGAGTTTGGAAGTCTTCAAACTAGACTAATAGAAACGTTTTGTCAACTTCAAAACACTCAAGTTTTCTCCAACATAGTTCATATGAATGTTCTCTACACTGTGGTATAATTATTTTATACTTTTGAATTTTATAAATGTATGAAAATGTGTAGGAAACACCACTCAAGGTGGCGGTGTAGTTGTTGAGCACATGTTCCTTTCGGGAGAGGTCTTGAGTTCGAATCCTTACGTCTTCTGCCTTACGAGAGATGAACCCCTGACTTGCCCGGGCAGCAAGGGCGATGGTGATTCTACTGCTCCTCCAGGGTTTACTCCGTCGCGAAGCGACGCACGGAGGTTCCCTAGATACCAAAAAAAAAAAAAATGTGTAGGAAACCCTAAGTACACGTATTTTTGGGGGTTTAATGCATAATTTATTTATTTAAAGCTTGTATTTTCTTAAGTTTTAGGAAATACAGTAGCTGGCCTTTATGAAAATAATCACATATACTGAGTAGAGCTTGGTTTGATAGTAGCATGTATATAGTTTAATATACTTGCAATTTTCTAGTTCCAAGAAAATTCGAACAATGGTAGGAAATCCATATTTTTCCGTTACATGTTGAGTTGAGGTTTTGATTACAATTGAAGCATGATTGTTGTTTGTACATTGGTTTACATCATGCTATGCTTTTGTGTTAATGGAAAAAAGTAGAAATTACATGAGGTCATGTAATTATTTTTCCAAGTGGAAGTTCGTAGGTTGGTAGAATTCGAAAGAGCTCTCACCTAGAACTTAAAATTTACGCAAATTAAACTAATTAATGATAATAAAACAATCGTACATAGAAGTTGATTGGGAACATAGTGAACTTTTACATTTGTGTCTTTTGTTGAATTATCATTAATTTAGTTTGTCTTTGCTGCAAATTAAATATGTGTGTTACTCTGTAAAGTGTGCTAGTATTGATTATGCGTTTATTATGTCAATGTATTATAGCAATTGATTATGGTTTCGGCATACAAGACCATTGTGGCTGACCTCAATAAGGGTGAGAAGCTGAACGGTGATAATTATGATATTTGGCATTGAAAGGTTCAATACATCCTTGAGGAGCAAGAGGTTTTGGAAACTCTAAACTATACCATGGATACACCTAAGCATGGAACTCCAGCTCAACACCAGAGAGATCTACAAGCTTATCAAGCTCGGAAAAAGAAAAGTAGCATTGCTTGTATCATGTTGCTGAGCTGTATGCAATATAATCTCATGTGTGAGTTTGAAAGTTATGATAAAGCTCAAGCTATGTGGGTTGCTTTGAAAGATAAGTTTGGGGGTACATCTGCCACTAAGCTGATAAGACTCACCATCAAGTTTGACACATTTCGAAAGCGCCCAAATGTAACAATGATGCAGCATCTTCGAGAGATGTTAAATATGATTCGTGAGCTGAAATCGGCAGGCCACTTCCTTACTGATGAACAACAAGTTCAAGCTATTATAAGGTCTCTTCCTAACAATTGGGAGCATATAAAGATCAATATGACGCATAATGAGGATATTGTCACTTTTGATAATATTAGGCATCATTTGAAATTAGAGGATGAGTGCCTAGAGGCTGCGAGATCCTCTACCCATGCTTATGTTGCTAAATCGAGTTCGCGCAAAGTTTTGGATTTCAAGCGCAAGAGGAATCTTCACTTCAACAACAAAGGGGAGAAGACTAATCAAGCACCAAAGAGGGCTAAGACTTTCCAATGCAAGAAGTGTGGTGGGAAGAAGGCAAGGCTAAGATGAAGTGCTACAATTATGGCAAGATGGGTCACTTTGCTCGTAAATGCACTGAGCCGAATAAGATACCCTATTACTCAATTACTTTGAGTAATGCTTTTGTTTCTAGTACTGTAATGCTTGCTGAATCTCATCCAATGTGGACTGTAGATTCAGGAGCAACAGACCACGTAGGTAGAGACCGAAAAGCATTTATGGAGTATCGTCAGATATAGCTTGGAAGAAAATGGATATATGTTGAGAATAACTCAAGAGTTGAAGTGAATGGTATCGGCATATGTAAATTAATCTTACGTGGTGGTCGAAACCTATTCCTGCATGTTGTCATTTATGCTCCAGATATTCGACGAAACTTGATCTCTGTAATTGTTCTTCTTATCTTAGATTATTTATTGAATTTCCATGGTGATTGTGTTGACATTTTGTATGGAACAGTTTATTATGGTTCAGGTCATGTATCGAATGGTTTTATGGTGTTAGACATTGACTATGATCAGTACAATGTTAATGTCGATGGTTGTTTTTCTTTAATTGCATCTTCTAGTAATGTTGAGATTGATGCAAGTACTTGGCATGCTAGATTAAGTCACATCGGATTGCAAAGATTAGCTAGATAAGGCATTTTAGGATTACTCACTAATGTTAGTCTATCCGTATATGAACATTGTCTAGCGGAAAAAACAACTAGAAAACCATTCGGTAAAGGAATTAGAGCCGAATTTCCATTGCAATTTATACATTCTGACATTTGTGGTCCTTTGAATATGAGGGCGAGGTATGGAGCCTCATATTTCATCACTTTCATAGATGACTTTACGCGTTTTGGTTATATCTTTCTTATCTCCCATAAGTCAGAAGCATTAGACTATTTTAGACGATATATAACAATGGTAGAAAATCAGTTAAATCAAACAATAAAGGTATTGAGAACCGATCGCAGACATGAGTATCTATCGGAGCAATTTAAGGCTCTTTGTGATGAAAAGGGAATTGCACGACAATTGACTATTCCTAGTACTTCACAACAAAATGGGGTAACTGAGAGAATGAATAGAATCATATTAGAAATGGTTAGGTCTATGATAGCACAAACAAATTTACCTATCTCCTACTTGAGAGATGCGTTATTAACTGCTGCCTATGTATTTAATCGAGTGCCCTTAAAATCGGCCACTTCCACCCCTTATGAATTATGGACTGGTAGGAAACTAAACTTAAGTAATCTACGTCCATGGGGATGTGCAGCTTATGTTTATGATTCTTCCCATAAATTTGGCAAATTAGGCCCTAGGGGAAAGAAATGTATCTTTATAATATATTTTGAATACTAAAAAAGATACGTGTTCATATGTGAACAAGCTGATGGATGTGTAACCGAAATGGAGTCACGAGATGTCACGTTCTTGGAGAACAATTTTCCTAGTAGAGGTGAGATTGATAAGGACTTCCAATTATATGAGATGAAAGATCCTAATAATGCACCCACTAATGTTGTAGAGGAAAATGAAGATTTATCTCAACATCTAAGACCTAGTGGGAGTGTTGCATCGCTTGGCGAATTAAATTCAAGAGAAATTCAGTTGCATAAAAGTAATCGTAAGAGTATTCCTCATCGTCGTTTTGAGATTGAAGCGGAAGCATTTATTATTGCTCAGAAAGACGATGCCAAGCCAAAGACTGTTCAAGAGGCTCTCTCATTCTCTAACAAGGAAGAATGGAGAAAAGTTTTGGAAGATGAGATGGAGTCAATGAAGGCAAATCACGTATGTGACTTGGTTGATCTACTACCCAATCACAAGGCCATTGGAAACAAATGGGTCTTTAAGATTAAGCGAAGGGCGGATGGATCCATTGAAAAGTATAAGGCTTACCTTGTGGCGAAAGGTTATACTCAACAAGAGGATATAGACTATGAGGAAACTTTTTCACCAGTTGTAAGGTTTGCCTCAATACGGCTTATTCTAGCCATCGTTGTACATTTGAATCTTGAATTACATTAAATGGATGTAAAGATGGCATTTTTCAATGGAGAACTTGATGAGGAAATCTATATGAAACAACCAATAGGTTTCATAGTTAAAGGTTAAGAGCATAAAGTTTGCAAGCTTCATCGCTCAATATATGGCCTTAAGCAATCATCTAGACAGTGGTATCTTCGTTTTCATCGAGCCATAACCACTTTTGGTTTTACGATGATTGAAGAAGATTACTGTGTATATGTCAAGCGATCCGAAGGCAAATTTGTGATTTTATCACTTTATGTGGACGATGTTCTATTTGCTGGAAATGACAAGGTTTTTGTGATCACCATAAAAGAATGATTGTCCTCCAATTTTGAAATGAATGACATGGGAGAAACTACTTATATATTAGGAGTTAAGATCGAAAGAGATCGATTAAGGAAACTCCTTACTTTATCACAGGAGTCTTATATAATGAAGATTCTTGAGCATTTCAATATGCAGCATTGTAATCCCATCGATACCCTTGTCATGCAAGATGAAGGCCTAAGTACTGAGATGTGTCCTAAAACTCCAGAAGAAATTAAAGTGATGGAAACTGCTCCTTACGCTAGTGCGGTCGGAAGTTTGATGTATGCTATGATGTGTACTAGACTCGACATATGTTATGCCATGGGATTGATGAGCCGATATTAATCAAATCTTGGTCAAGCACTTTGGAAAGCAATGAAGAGGATCCTGAGATACTTAAAGGGCACCATGAACTATCGACTTTGTTACCAAGGGAATGATTTACGCCTATTGGGCTATTCCGATGCCGATTGGGGTGGAGACTTGGATAAGCGTAAATGGACTTCTAGATATGCAGTATTGCTCAATGGAGGTGCAGTTTCTTGGAATAGCAAGAAACAAACATGCACGGCTTTATCTACGATGGAGGCATAATTTATTGCATGTTCTGCCGCAGTGCAAGAAGTAGTATGGCTAAAACGTTTCTTGAAAAATTTAGCCACTATTACTAAGGTTCCAAGATCGGTGATAGTTTATTGCGATAGTTAAGCAACCATTGCCTATGTGAAGGATCCCAAGTATCATTGAAGGACAAAGTACATTGACATAAAGAACAACTTCATAAGAGATATAATAACGCATAAAGAAGTGATCCTACAATACGTTTCAACCAATAGAATGGTTGCTGATCAATTTACAAAGGCTGTTCCTAAAGACATATTCTTGACCCACAAGATGTCACTAGGATTGTATAGAATGTGATATGTATTATTATAGAGGATCATTGGTTTATATATTTGTGAACATATGTATTGTATTTGTTTGTTTATTAGTGACTTAAAGTTTTATAAATAAGTACGAATACAGTATGAGACTAGCACTACACACATATATTATTGAAAAGTATGTCGGCAGGTAATGATTGGCCCACTCACACGAGCAATCGCTTCAAGTGCTTTAGATAGTACATTGAAATGAGAGCAAGTTTAGTACATAAAACATGTCGCCTTGATTGGAGTCAATATGAGGTTTGTGATTTGTTTATAGTAAGACCGAACATAATAATCCCACAATCATATATGCCTGTAAGATGCCTGCGAGTACTTAATTGGGCTCTATAGAAAGCGAGCTGATATAACACTCGAGCTAAACATGAGTACATGAGAAGCATGTGACTATGTTTAGGCTAAGATCTGTATAGTGGATATATTTAATAAATGACATACGCTTTTATAGAAAGAGAAATTCACTATATCATGTAATTCATACTACATGTGCATTGTACGAGCGATAAGGGAATGTGAGTATAATTATCCCTATTTACTCATCGTGTGAGCCCTTAAGGTAATTTATAATTTACCTCATTTTTGTGCCCTATGTTACTTCTGACTATGTTATTGAAGTGAAAGATCAATGTTGCTACTTTGGCATGTTACCGGCGATCGTAAATAGATATGGCTTTACGGAACGTGTCTAGGAAAGCAATTGTTCTAAAATGAAGAGAAACATGAGTGCAAATGAAGATTATTGTTGTTCTACATCTATCACATGTATTTACCGATCAACCAATTATATTGTCTTATGTGGTTGCGGATATAATTGTAAATACATGGTGTTTTGAGAATAGTCAAGTATAGGCTTTAAGGGATAGGTATACTTGGACTGATATAACAAAATATGTCTGGGGCACTGTGAGACATTGATTGTTTATTTCTTTTCGGGGTTGTAGCCATTATGTCATCCCTAACAGGTGCATAATTTGTGCTCCCAAATGCAAGTGTACTCACTGGTCGCACGGCTTACTTGCTAGTATGAATTGTTTTGTAAAGTTGATGAATGTTAAATGCCTTATATTCTTGAAAGAGAGCTATCAAGTCCATCATGTCCAAGTGGGAGATGTAGTATTTTATTAATTAATACATCCATGATGGGGTGCGATTGGCACGCACCATTTTGCCTTGATATGCTATGATGAACGGGTGTGATGGGGTCATATAAAGACCCCTGAAGACAACTGTTGGACTAGTTGGAACATCGCACGTTCAAAAAGTTTTCTTCTTTTCTCTCCCCTTTCCATCAAGGCGTTCCATTTTCTTCTTTACGAGAACAATTTGCATTTACGTTGTGGAAATCGTGTGCTTTCCTCGTGATTGCATTTAGACCAACGTGAGCAATAGTTTTTGTTCATGATTCATCCGCAATTCAATGACAGTTCCTAGGCAAAATTGTTGATTGCGCATTGAAAGAGATAAGTCGTCTTCCGCCGACTTGAAATCCAACACATATTAGATTAAACCCCCTCCCCCTCCAGCTCTTTCTTTTTTTTTTTTTTTTGATAAATCTTTGGCTTGTGATTGCACAAATCTTCTTCTTTATTTCTTTTGGGAAATGGTTAGCTGACAGTGCTGCAAGTCTTTCAAATAAAATGGTGGCTTCTTCACCTTGGATGGTGTAAGTGGATTTGTTTCTTAAAATAAAAGATTTTACTCTCTCTGCATATGATCTGAATTACAACATCGTTACTTAAGGCATAGATGATAACTATTCTATTCCAAAAATCAATTTTTGGTTAGAAATAAAAAAATTTATTTATATTCTTCGGATGAGTTTCTGAGCAAAAATACATGTTTGATAATGATACAAAATTTTGCTCTCCCAAATGGCATCGGGAGGCATCCAACAACAAACGGTAGCAACCAGCAGCGGGGGTGGCGACTAGCGATTGACAACAGACAGCAACCAACAACAAGTGGTGGGCGGTTGGCGGCGACGGCGACGACAAGTGGGCAACCGGCTAGTAGTGAAAGCAAGCAATGAAAAGGATTTTTATTTCTTACTTTTGTTCTAAAAATAAAGAAGTAAAAAAAATTAACTCTTGAATTTTGCTCCAAACCTATTTTTGTAGTAAAAATTTGTCCTTGAAATAAAAAAATGAAATCGCATTATCAAATGAAATTATGTTCCAAACCTGTTCCCCGGAACAGGAAAATAGAAAAATAGATAAACAAAATAGTTACCATACGTGCCTTTAATAGTATTGTTAGGCTAGCAGTGCTCATTTCTTATTTCATCTAATCTGCGTTGGTCATGGCAAGTTTCACATAAACGGATAATTAGCTGTGAGGATATTCCAAGGAGCGATTGAGGTAATATTTGGATGGGAAAACTAGTTGTCAAAGAAAGGAAAATGAAGAAAATAATTGCGTAAATAGCCATCTAAGGATTATTCTCAACTTAGAGACAGAGATCCACATGAATACGTGAATAGAACTTCTCGATCACAACATGACCCTCGAATTTATCGTTATTATTATTTTATTCTTTTACAGATCCAAGGGTTAGGCCAACACTCCCTCTTCAAGTTGGCTCTTGAATTGGGAATGAAATTGTTAAAAGGATTAATTTTAAATATAGATACACAATTCACGTCCATTATAATTCATCTGGTTTTAGGTCGTAAATTTCTTTTCCAAACTAGTAAGAACCTAATGTCCAACAATAAGTCATCTTGACATTTAATTTTGCCAATTGGTTAATCCAAGAGTGACGACTGACGAGCAAAAGAAGACGGAATGGCCTAGGACAATCATGTAAGATGGGAACTCCTTGATTCCCTTACTAAAATTGAATAAGGATTTCAGTCTATTATATTATATATTTAACTAATCCAATTATAATCTACAAATTATATTGTAAAACAAGAAATTTGTAGAGAAATGTAATCGATATTATCGTTTCAGTATCTTCTCATTAGATATTAAATTTATAATCTTTTTTTTTTTTTTTTGTGAGTAGCCATAAGTACAATTTATAGAAAGTTGAAGTAAACAAATTAATAAATGTGAATTTATGGCTAAAATATGATTTTTCAAGTTGTTATTACATCATTATTGTTATCATTGATTATCCATTGAAAAAAAAATCATGGGTTATCATTTATTATCAGCTATTTAGTTTAAAAATAACAAGCAATAATTAGATTATATGAATGATAATAATAGTTATCTTAAGGAACCGATAGAGTTTAAAAAATATTATTACTTTAGATTATATTTATTTTCATTTATTCAATGTAGTCTTTGAATTTTAATCCAATATACAATGTGATTCTCAAATCTTTAATTTATTCAATGTAATCTCTGAATTTTTATACATGTTAATTAAATCATTAAATTATATGAATATGTTCTATGCTGTCATTCAATTGATTTAAGTTTTTGGATAATATTAATCATTTTCATATAGTTCAAGGAATAAATTGAATATATATCAAAATCCGAGGATTGCATTAAATAAACTAAATGTTCGAGGACCTCATTACACATTGAGCTAAGATTCAGATATCACATTAAACAAATCAATTATTCAAGGATGGCATTGTATTTCGGGTAAAAAAATTCATGGATCAATTAAAAAAGATTTAAAAGGAAAAAAAAAATGGAGGATACATTCGGGTTCGACGCAGAAATCGAAGCTCCCAGAAAGCAAGGCTGGTATAAACCACCCCCAACTAAACCACGATTCCTTCTAATCCCCCATTCAATCTTTTCACGCAGTGATCGCGTGTGGCGACGCTGGTATGGCTTCGTCGGAGATCGAAGTCACCAAGCCCTCCGGAGCGGCGACAGCCCAAGACCCTCCGGGCGAAGCTGCGGCGGCGGCGGCCGTCGTCGATGTGTTCTCCGCCTCCGCGTACGGCGATTTGGAGCAATTGAGGAGGTTCGTGGAGCAAGGAGGCGCCTCGCTCTCGACCCCCGACGCTAACGGGTACTACGCTCTCCAGTGGGCCGCCCTCGACAACTTCGCCGACGTCGTCCAGTACATCATCCGAGGTATTGCCTTTTCGTCGCTCGCTTCTTCTTCCTTTCGCTCCAGTGGGCCGCCCTCGACAAGTGCGGAGCTGTTGCTGGATATGAGCACAAAATTGCTCGCCATATCAGCTGATACGAAATGAGAACAACCTGTTGAATATTTTCTCAATGCTTCAGTGACGACGCGAGAGAAGACATTGGGGAAGAAATCAGATCCAAGCTTTTCAAAGCGATTTGGCATGCGAGGATTGCCTAATCGTGTTCTCCAGGAACTACGCCGACTCGAAGTGGTGCATGAACGAGCTGGTCGAGATTCTAGAGTGCAGGAAGAGGTTCGGAAACCATGGTCACCTAGTTGTTCCCATCTTCCACGAGGTAAAAACCGCAGACGTTTCGAATTTGACGAGCGAAAGTGAATTCGCTCAAGGTTTAGAGAGATTGTGTGGAGGCGAAAGAGATGAAGTGCAGAAACAAAGATGGACAAACGCCTTGAGAGAAACTAAGCATTTGACAGGATTCGACTTGAGGAACGATGCCGGAGAGTACGCGTCTCTTCCTCACGTACATTGCATTATCATTTTGTGACTCGGATCATCTTTGATTTAGAGTTATGCATATTTTATGTTGAATGAAAATTCAAACTCTTTCAAGTTTTTGCCATTCTAAGGTCCATGGTAGGCTCATACAAACCATTTCTCCTCCTGAAAATATTGGCAAGTCGGAAAATAATTTTCCTTTGGTACTAAGTTTTTTCTTTATCCTAATCAGATGATAAACAAGTAGAGAATTTTGCTAAGTTGAATTTGTTCCCTTAATAAGCATCAAAATCCAAAATGATCTGTTTTAGTAGTTTTTGCACGAGAGATTGTTCAAAGATTTCTATTTATAGATAATTGGTTGGGATTCTAATCATTTAGTTTTAATGGTAGAGCAATGTTACTTCACTAGGGGTGAAACTTCTCATTTCTTAAGGCCTTAAAAAACACGCTGACCGTCGCCGCCTATCGCCTCTATGCTTGCCGTTAAGGTACCAGTGACGGCCGCTCTGCTAGCCGTTACAGTGCATACTCGCGACGGTCCCTGTTCCCAAAGCTAGTGGTCGCAAGACTCTTGAGGAAGTCTACAGGGGCGGTGCTAGAATGGTTTTAGGACGTATCCAGCTCTCCTCATCGCCTCTACATATTGCTTTTTCTTCTTTGTTTTCTGCAATTGTAGTAAAATATATGTTCGATTCGTCATCTATGTGAACCTCATTTATCAAATTGCAGAACTTTGACAAAGTCACAATCATTTGACAATTTACATTGTATTACAATTAAATGATATTTTACCCATCCAATAATAAAGGTTTTCTTATGCATTCGGTTCAGGATCCAATGGCTGTAGGTTCGATTTTTGCCATGAGAATTTAGATCTAAGTCGGGGCCATTGTTGGGGGGTGCTCTGCTAATTTTTCTCTCCAAATAATGTCAACCCAAATCTCCATAATTGCCCCATCGTGGGGTGGTTCTTGACAGGGGTATTTTGTAGAAAATTCTTCACATTAAAAGGCTCAAATGGGCTAACTATTGTCACCTGTAGTGTGTATGATAGAGGAAAGAAATGCCTCTTATCATCTTGGTCTATGTACCGCTTGCGAATGAATTCAATGACCTTGAATGACACGGGTTTTCTTTTTCGCTCGAATCCCAGAGTGTTTAAAGGACATGTTTGGAAATGGGTTGCCTTTCCTCATTCTAAATGTTTCTTGTTTGGCATGAGTAACATCCCTTTCATTTTTGTTGAGATCATTTGGATGGATTAATCTCCCTAGGGAATTTTGATTCGAAATGAGTGATCCATCAAGTGGATGAACAATTTAATGATAAAGAAGATTTTTGCAAACTTTGTGGAAAACTTTTTTCTTCAATTTCCATTTTTTTGTTCTTGCTTCTAGAAAAACACTAGATGTTCTTTTTTTGTGATGGAAATTCCCCATTTGTTTTCCATTTGATTTTGAGAAGAAGGGTACTTACCTGTGCCTTAGTAGTTAGGCGACCCTACGAAGAACAAAAGGGAATGTGTTAGTACATGAATCCTCA
This sequence comes from Eucalyptus viminalis, assembly GCA_014182385.1. Lineage (NCBI taxonomy): Eukaryota > Viridiplantae > Streptophyta > Magnoliopsida > Myrtales > Myrtaceae > Eucalyptus > Eucalyptus viminalis. Next base: position 34,344,890 of record CM024534.1, on the reverse strand, counting down.
GGGATCGTAAAATTGGAAACGATACAACATTACCCTTGGTTAGTTTCACCATTTGGCGGCAAACAACGGAATGAATGTACTATTTTAAGGCTTGAAGAGAATCTCAGATCTTTGGTCTCATTAGTTCAAGCATTTTCCTCTTTTTGCAAAAACAAGAGATGCAAAAGTTTTTATTTATTTATTTATTTATTATTATTTACATGGCAGCCTTGTTGCTGTTTCCAGGGATCGAACCCTGTACCTCTCGGACCCACTTCATTCCCCATACCACCAGGCCGAAGCGCTGGTAGTGTCCATGGGATGTTTCCTTTTTATTTAATTGAACTGGCTCTAGAACGACACATATTTTAAGCCAACTTAGGTGACTTTGACATGTGTTGGCTCCACATGCTTGCTTGGTCGATATGAATTATGCTTAAATCAATTTCTCGAGCTTGTTCCCCGAATACCGACGATTCCTGTCAAACAAGGGAACTACGTCAAATAATGAAGTTAGAGAGGGGCATTTTGGAAACGATACCGAATTACCCTTCTCCTGCAGCTGACTTTAAATGTCTTGTGTTTCCTCTTCATGTGCTTTTGCTCCTCAGGTGTTAACATTTCCATGAAGATCTTCCTTTCAAAGATGTTATCGAATCCACTCATTCTAAGTGGGCATCAAAGATGAAAGGAGAGGGGTACTCCTTGTTTCGACATGTGAGGGCATTGCTCCGTGGATATTTTACTCCATTTATTCCATCAAAATGGATGGTTGGGCCTTAGCATGCCTTCTTGGTATAAGGTGTTGCTCCAATGGTCAATGTGCACCTTTTCCTACAAGAGATAGGGCATGTTACTTATATTCCAAAATTGAATTGGACTAATTTAGAAACGATACTCCCTTTTTGTGCTGAATCAATTGACTTTGTTTCATCTTGCTTCACGGGTGAGAGTTACTCTACTTTGAGTGAGTTGCCCTGTTTATCAACTGCAAGGAATAAGAGACGTAATATGTTATTTTCATATTCGACGTGATTCATTTTAGGAACAGTATACTCCCTTTTACGGCATATCTGATGACTGCGTTCCATCCTGTTTCCTTGGCTATGGGGATGAATTTGCTCGCATGATTGACAACAATTCACTTGACAAATGTCTATTCCATTTGAATATTTCCCTTTTTAGAAGTCGGATGACTCAGGCATTGCGTGCCCCAGATCCATTTTGTGGCCATCTGCCCCAATTAAAATTTCCTACACATATGGAAACAATGTATTATTTCTATTCTTAGGTACATTAGGTTTAGGAACGAAGTACACCCTTTTTCAAAGTCGGGCAATTTAGCATCTCATTGTAGCTTTGTTGAAGAAGGCAAGACATTGTCCTTATGGTCCAATGCATGCCACACTAGGTTAGATAACTTGTCCATATGCAGCTCCATCATGTTGGATTGATGAATCTCTGTTTCATTTGAGTTCTTCATGCTTTACTCAATTTCCCGCGTACCCCTTTTAGGCTAGGTGATTTTTCGCCATTTTTGCTGCATCAATGCATTTCCCATTTCACAATCTGTAAGCATGGGTGGCTATGTCGGTTTATGAATGAGTTGTTTTGACTTTTGGAACAAACACACCCTTTTCTTTTAGAGATCGTGTGATTCTGGACCAGGTTGTCCTCCCCATGTAATCTTGTTGCTTGCCAGTAATTTGCCTCACTAAAATCTTTTATTTGAAGGCAACATTTGATGACCGATTCTTGTTTGTGTACATCTACATCTTGAAGTGTTGTCTTGCATACCACCAATAATCATCTCCATACAGGATTGGATGCCAAGAAACCGTTGGGAGTGTAGGGATTGCATATGCTTCTTGTTCGCAACCAACAAAGTAGTTTGTTGCCTTAGAATGTCTACAAATTTCTTCTTCCACGAAGAATGTCAAATTAATATGAGGTCGTCCAACATGTGGAACTTCATTAGACCAGTAGATTTGTGATCTTCAAGGCTTTGATGATTCTTTTCACACTTAATCACAATGTTTGAGTTGATATGCTGCGAAATTATTCAAGTAGTTCATGGCTCAACCAAATATGCCCATAAATGAGCATGAATTGGTGCATCTCATGACTTGCTCTGTTAGGGAAAGGCCCGCACTTTTGTCAATCTTGAACAAAACCGTCATTTTTCCTGTTTGACAAAAATGGATGACTGAGTTAGTTGTTGCGCAAGAAATCCCTATTGGAACGATTACAACCTTACCCCCTCAAAGCATCGTTCTACGGATCAACCTACAAAAGCGATTAAGTGAAGAGATAAAGTATTATGCAAGTTCTTCTTGAAACTCATTTTCACACATTTTGAAGCTAAGGCATAAAACTCAGCCCAAAGGGTCCGTTTGAAACACTTCAAGTGTTTTAAAGAATATAACTTTTATGAACTCTAATTTTATTATTAGAAAATGTGAGTTGTATGATTTACAAAAGTATTTGATTGGGTTCACAATCAAAACTCAAAACGTAAAACACGGTTCCTAATAGGAATAATGACAAGGATAAAGTGCAAGAAGCTCTTTCATAGAGGAGCATAATAAGCACAATTCTCATCCTAGCTTTAAAGTCCACTTTTGGCATGGCCAAGCAAGAGGAGTTCAGGGAATGGTTGTCACGCATGACCTGCGAAAGGAAGATAATGTCAGTAAATGAATGAAAAATTGATCTTTCAATAAAGCCGCCTCTTACAATGAAATCAAGGCGACGATACCTTCTTCATAGTATCCACTTACGAGAATTTGGTATTTCGTCAAGATTTTATTAGTAAGAGGTGATTTCATTAAAAGATCGATCCGCGACTATCAATTGAATGCCCACTTTGTTCCAAAAGTTTCATACACAAATGGGGCATCGATTTTGAAAAATTAATTTGTGGTTTCACTCATGCAAAGGTGAGGTGATTTTTATTTTGAAAAATCAATATACAAAAATGGGATTTGAATTTTAATTTTGAAATGTGACCAATAAAGAGTTTTATTGAAAATTTGATTTTAATTCTATGCCCCAAAATGTAATCTTGATTTTGAAGAATTTCTATACAAAATGTGACTTTGAGTTCACAATTAAAAAAAAAAAATTGTTTTATGGGGTTAGATCAAATGTATTTGAAATGTTTATTTATTAAGAGTGAGAGAGCCAAGCCTATATCGCTAAGGGCATTCCATTGATTTCCGCGAATCTCAAAAAATGAAAATTTCAATCCAAAGTGAGCAAGTAGATGGAGAAATCTTACTTACAGTGGGTGAAGAGACCCTTTTTTTTCTAAGTCACATAGACATGCGGATGCAAACTTGTGAGGTTTGACACATAAAGGTGGAGTTCTAAAGGCTTAAGGTCCCCATTTTGATTAGATCAAAAGAGTTTTCCCCACTCCGCACTTACGTCGGACAGTTCTCTTTATCATTAACCAAAATGAGCGGGACCAAAAGTGGATAACCATGGGTCATTCCCCGCACGGGTTCCATCTTTTGGCACCTCCTATGGGCTTCCTAGTGCGATCGGGGTTTTAGATTGCAGGTTGTGTGTGTAAATGTGTAGTGCTAAGACAAGTATAAAGGCACACACATCAATTGATATCCAAACAACACTTCAATTTCATCCATATAGGCATACATTCCTACACCTCCCTACATAAGAGATGTGTTAACAAACACTCCACCCCTTATTACTCCAAACCTACAAAAACATTTAACACATTGTTAGCGGACTAACCTTGTTTTACACGCGACTTTGACACGCGCTATCAAATGAAGACCATATTAGTGAACAACCAGCCAAGTTATTACGGCCTAAGTCCTCTAAGGTTTGCAACCAAGTCCCCAGTGGAGTCGCCAAGCTGTCACGACCTCTTTTTTTTCCATCCAGGGGAAAAGGAAGAGGGTTTAGGGGTATTTGCCTAAAGAGGCGGACCGATGGCCCTACATTAGGCACGGGCTCTCCCAAGCCCATACCCCGCGCGACGTTGGATTCGTTTTTTAGTTATTAACAACCTATGTAATTCTAGGAGTCGCCACTAGCCTATTGAGGTCGGCTAGAAACCAATCAAGACATGGGAGTGTTGTCTCGATTCATACGCAACCAGAGATTTCTAGGAACGGGGACTTGTTTACGCCAATGTTTCTATTAGCGCCTTTGCGGTACCACTAACTTGGAAGGTTGTTTATCTAAATGGCCATACAATCTTGATTACCAATTATAATCTTTATGAAACCACTAAGTGTCCATGCAAATGTTTTTGTAGTTTTTTTAATGTTTAGACTAATCCTAACATAATTTAGAAGAGAAATTTACACTCAAAATAATGAAAATGGCGCGTAAGTAAACATCCAAGAAATTGAAATGACTTGAAAATAAACGCGGAAAAGGTAAACCCGATACAAGTCGGGCAAATAATATACATGGCCTTGTTATCACGCCCGGGACAGGACCCCCATGAGCAAAATGAGAGTTCAAATATGCATGAAATTACTCTATATGCATGAAATTACTTTAAATAGTTTTAATCTACACAAAATGGATTATTTACAAAAATGGTTATAAAATACCAAAATAGCATTAAATTAGGAAAATGACCTTTTAAAATTAGGAAAATTTCATATATGTCATTTATATCCTAATTTGATGCTATCTAACATTTTTTGATATTTTTGAAATTTTCATATTTTTCTCTTTTTTAATTTTTTTTTAAATAATAATAATTCCTTAAACCGATCTATGCTAACATGGAGTAACACAGCACATGAATATCACAATAATCAAGCTCAAATCAACCGTTTCAAGATCGAAGCTTAGTTTGAGCATTTTGTCGAACACTTGGTGTGCATTAAACTAGCCCCAATCAGCTTCCTCGGGCCATGTTTGCGGTCTTCAATCTCAACTCATGAGCAATATTATGTGGAACTAAAACATCAAGGTTAAACTACAACATGCAAGGAGTAAGATAGATAAAAAAACACAGCTTAAAACACACGAAAACCAAGCTGGAATCATCATCAAATATGCGGGTTTGATCTGATTTTGCAAATCTGGGTTTGAACCCAAGTCAAGCAAACAGGTTGAGTGCCCATATTCAAGCCCCGACACCTATCACATACGAGATCTAAGGGAAACATTACTTGATCCGAATGAAAGTAGGTAACATGAGCTTTCAAATGCAATAAACATCACAGAGAATGACCCACTGAACAACATCAAAACGACCTCTTCAAGAAGCACACATACAACACTCTTGAAGAGATTTCAAACACTTAGAAAAATTTCAACCTCAGAAATCAGTTTTCCGGGCCGGTTTTCCTCTTGATTTTCATGATCAAAACATGCTCAAACTCGAAAATAAATACATCTAGGGTGCTTACCTTTCTTCCTAGTTTCTTTTTCAAGTGGTTCTTGGCCGATGAAACCGACAAATTATCCTCGGGGGCCTGTGGAAGTTAGCTTCTTCAACTGGAAATGAGATCTGCAAAAAAACGAACTAACAACGAAGGTTTTCGTTGAGCTCTAACATTAGACTTCAAGACGTATTTTGTTGGAAAAATTGACACCACGCCAAACTATATGTATTATAGTCTGGGTTAAAAGTCAATATTTTCCTCATTTGTCTCTCAAATTTCTCAAAAAACACTGGCTTTCCTCACTCGTGACCAACAAGTCTCGACACTTAGAAAAATTTCGGACTTTCTTGGCCCGACAGGAGGGCACTGTTTCGGGGGCTTTAGGAGGTCTTCCCGATCTCCATTTTGGACGTGCGACCTATGGATAGAAAGATATTTGAGTGAAGTTTCACTCTCTAGTTTAAGGTTTTGTCTAATTTTGGCTGCAAGTTTGCGAAAATCTCACTTTTCTCTCCGAAGGTTGATCTGGAATTTCTGGGTTTGCTTTTCTGGAGTTGCTTCTGAGGGCCTCTTTGGGGGACAATTCCGAGCTCTCTCCTCTCCCTCTCGTCTCCTCTCTCTCCTCGCTTGAAAGACCTTGCTTCCGTGATCTTATCCCCTGAATTGAGGGATTTTTGGTCAGCTTTTTGCCCCCCTACCAAGCCTGCCAACTGAGCAAGTCCACCCACTCTCCTGACTTAAGCCAATTTTTTAATTCTGCAGCTGTTGAGTGTGCAGGTTTTGCTGCGATTTTCCGGTGCTGTCAGGAGCTTATCCTTGGCCAATTTCCGTCCACTTGCACTGCTATATATGGTCTTCCATCACGTGCAAATATCGAGCTATATGGGCGGCTGAGTGAGATATGGTGGGGCCACCAATATGCCTATTTATCAGCTCCGAATTAAAGACCTAACCGTGGGCTGGGTTTTGGTAGCTAGTTTGTGTGCTTTAATCCATCAATTTGGCCGCGGTTTCTGATCAATTAGCAACCTCATGTATAGTAGTTTAAGATCTTGACCATTTTTCGTAATTGTCTCCACCCAATTTTGCAAGAGAGTCCCTCAAAGTTGGCCATTTTCTTGCCCGAAAATGTCAAATTCAATGCAATTAGGTCCTTTTTGCCCGATTCGATTAATTAGACCTGACCCAAGTTCAATTTCAACTTAGTTGGGGGCTAAGATGATTATTTAAGGGCTCGGGTGAAATTTTGCAAAATTTGCGAATTGGTCCCTCAACTTTTGGAAATTGCATTTTTGCCCCAATTTGCCATTTTAATTCCAATCTGACCTCCTGGGCTTGGCTAGTCACATTTAGATCATTGGCCACAACTTTTTTTTTTTTTTTTTTTTTTTTTAACTTTTTTTTTAAATCTTTTTTTTTAAATTAATTAATCTATATGCAATAATTTGGCAAAAATTAGGTGTCAACAGAAGGGTGGGATCGCATCTAAATTCTATTGGAGCGCGTCTGGAACCATATTAGATTAAACATACTGCCTCCCCAAGATTTTTCTTCCTTTTTTTTTCTCTGGCTTGTGATTGTACTAATATTTTTATTTTTTTATTATTTCCTTTAACATGAGTTGGTCGTCGCAAATTTCACATAATCGGATGATTAACTGTGAAGATGCTCCAAGGAGCAGCTGAGGTAATATTTGGATGGGGGAAACTAGTCATCAAGAAAGGAAAATGAAGAAAATAACCATATAAATAGTCATCTAAGGATTATTATGAAATTACAGACAGAGATACCCATGAATACATAAATAGACCTTCTCAATCACAACATGACCCAAGGTTGAGGCCGGCACTCCCTCTTCAAGTTGGCTCTTAAATTGGGAGTGAAATTGTTAAAAGGATTCATTTTAAATATAAATACACAATTCAAGTCCATTATAATTTATTTGGATATAGGTCGTTAATTTTTTCCAAATTAATAAGAACCTAATGTCCAACAATAAGTCATCTTGACATTTAATTTTGCCAATTGGTTAATCCAAGAGTGACGAGCATGAGAAGATGGACCGGCCTAGGACAATCATGTAAAATAGGAGTTCCTCGATTCCTGTACTAAAATAGAATAAGGATTTCTGTCTATTATATTAAACATTTAACTAATCATGTAAAATGGGAGTTCCTCGATAATAATAACTATGGAGTTTAAAAAAATCACTTTTAGCTTATTAGCTTACATAATATAATTTGTTATGATAATTTAATTATTATTAATGCAATTAATTAGAATACAAAATTGTGTTCTAACAATTATTAGACATAATAATATTATATTTTTTTGTAAATTGTATTAATTTTTCATTTATGGTTTATGAATAATGTGATAATAGATGAACGTAGACTCTGATTATATCTCATGAAGTGTATGATGTGTTTTTTCTTTATCATTCCTAGCTTATTCTCTATGCAACTCTGGTAAACCAAAAAAGAAGATAAGTCTTGGAATGGCTATTCCACTAGACCATTAACGGTTAACCCATGCCTTGCCAGGTAATTTGGTTTACGCATAATTTCACCATTTTAATTTTCATAGATAAATAATATGCAAATTCAATAAATAAAAACGGACATCTTCTCACATTTAAAGATTCATATACACAAAATCAAGAAAACTTAAGAGTAAAAATTACAGTGAAATTATAGTGACTAAAACATATTGAACACTTGATGGTCTGCTTTTAATAAAATGATAGTCGTAAAACCATAATGGTGGAGGAATATAAGAATCTTATGAAGAAGAAGTATAAAAAATCATTCAATTATATTTTCAGTAAAAAAAAAAAAAGAAAATGCATTTTATGCTTTATTGTCAATCACCTTCTTGTAAAAACAAAATAACTCATCAACCTCTTTGTCTAATAAATTATCGATTAATCAAACAAAGCAAATGCGAATCTCCAACTGATAAACACAATATGAAAATAAAGTTTAAAAGAAGAAAACCACAACTTGGAACTCCTTTACTAGAAGCTCGTTGTAGATGTAAGTGCGATTGTCATCAGACTTTTGTTGACCAAATTTATTTTCCTAATACTCAATCAAATAATGAAAATGATGAAAATGAAAATATCTCACTAACCAACAGAAACAAAAATAAATAAATAAATAAAATTCAAAGACCTGAAAGTTGGGTAACTAAAAGAGAGAAAGAATACAACCAAATAAATATCTCATATGCTTTATTATCCATAGCTCCTGCGTGTATTTATGTATAAGATTAGTTTCTACAGAACAATCAATGAAATCTAGGGTTTTGCATAATTTTTAGAATATTTGAAATCTGGATCAAATGTGAAAAGAGTGGAGAGATCTAAATATGAAACAAAGGGAGTATGTACATACTGAAAAGAAAAATCAAAAAAAGAAATCCCTTAAATATTTGACACGTGTTTCTTTAGGGAAATCTTGTACTTAGTTGACCGCATTATTGTTAGATTGAGGAAAATAATACAAAACTTCGAAGGAAATACTTAGAAGGAAGTGGCCCGGGAAACGTTGAAATTTCCAATAATAACTTAATTTGCAACATTGAAGCTCATTTAAACCATTTGTTCTCTAACAAAATTCATGCAACCAAAAAGCACGTGTTCTAAACTGAAGTAAAAGGAGTGCAAAATGTAAGGAAGCGCCGCTTGTAAAAAGAATAATGAATCTCTTATAAATCACAGTTTTTTTTTTTATGTTAACCTTCAGAGTAATCCCTAGAAAAGATGTGGTTACTATATATTTACTTAGATAAAGATTTTGCAAACCACGCTAGGCAGATAATCGATTCCTATTTGTGCTCTATTCTATTCTCATGAAATTAGTGTTCTAATCCTATCTTATTCAATTTCGCAAGCTAAAAGGTTTTGATTTCTATGGTTGTGCAAAGGAATGCTTGGATCAACTCTAAACCGAATGTGTAATTTTCTTTTGGCACCTTGAGAAAATGAATTTTGAATCTCAAGCCCATGTAAAAGAATCTACTCTTCTTTTTCTTTTATTTCCCAAAATCTCCTCGAAGGGATAATAATGTAAATGATTACTAAACTTTAATTCAATATGTAATGTCCTCCTTAAACTTATCAATTGTTCAACGTGATATATGAATTTTAATTCAATATGTAACGTAATTCTCAAAATTTTAATTTATTCAATATAACATCTAAATTTTGATACATGTTTAATTAAATCACTAAACTATATGAATATGTTTCATGCTGTCCTTCCATCAATTTAAGTTTAGGGACAACATTGACTTTTTTTCGTATAATTCAAGGACTAAAGTGAATAAATACCAAAAATAGGAAAACAACATTAAATAAACTAAAAGTTCAAAGACCACATTACATATTAAGTTAAAATTCAGATATTGTATTAAATAAATTAATTGTTCAAAGATGATATTGTATATTAAACTAAAATTCATGGATCAATTCTGTTATTTTCTCAATGAAAAGAAAAAAGGTTTAAAAGGAAAGAGAGGAAAAAGAGAAAAAGACGAAGGATAGATTCGGGTTCGACCCAGAAATCGAAGCTCCCAGTGAGTGATCGCATGCGGCGACGCTCGTAATGGCTTCGTCGGAGATCGAAGTCACCGAGTCCCCCGGAGCGGCGACCGCCCAAGACCCTCCCAGCGAAGTGGCGGCGGCGGCGGCGGCGGCCGTCGTCGTCGATGTTGTTCTCCGCCTCCGCGTACGGCGATTTGGAGCAATTGAGGAGGTTCGTGGAGCAAGGAGGCGCCTCCCTCTCGACCCCCGACGCTAACGGGTACTACGCTCTCCAGTGGGCCGCCCTCAACAACTTCGCCGACGTCGTTCAGTACATCATCGAGGTATTGCGCCTTTCCATCGCTCCTTCTTCTTCCTTCGCACTGCGTGAATGATTTTGCGCGCCCAATCGTGCATTTCTAGCCACATAGTCCTGAATTGGGGTGTATAAAGTTGCTGCTTGGAGCATTTGCTTCCTGGTTGTCTACTTGTTTCTGTATTGACGTGCTAATTATTGCCGTTCTTTACGTATGTCGGTGTTGGATGATGAATTGATTGAAGAATGGGGGTCGTGTGAATGCGACGGACAACTTGAAGCAGACTGCACTGCATTGGGCCGCCGTTCGTGGATCCGTTGCGGTTGCGGATGTGCTTTTGCAAAATAGAGCTTGGGTAGAGGCAGCTGATACAAATGGGTATCGGGTACTTGTTCATCCACCACATTTTTCTTTTGAGATAATTGTTGTTCTCATTTTTTTTACTTACCGTAGTTAGAGTAATCATAGCATTGGCATGAAGTAAAGAACGAATTTGATAATTATTAGGTTTCGGCTTGAGTTAAGAAAGGATTTTGAGCTTTTCATGGGCGACTTTTTATGCTGTACTGATGAGCAGTGATGTGTGATGCCACTGGCTGTAGTGGTCGTTTCAATTTTTATGGAACTTTTTTCTGCCAAAGATCATGGAATTTTATTTTCTGAAGTTGTGATTTATTCTGTTTAACTATATGTTCTCCATGTCATTCATTGAGAAGTGTTTTTCCTTTTCTTACTTCCTCAGTGTGTTAATTTTTTTTTCTTTAATGACCATTCTTCATTTGCTAGCCTCTCCGCTGCAGGCAGTTCATGTTGCTGCCCAATATGGCCAGACGGCCTTCTTAAATCACATTGTTGCAGGGTATCATGCTGATAATGATGCACCAGATAATGATGGAAGAAGTCCTCTTCATTGGTATGTTAAAATTGCGTTGGATGTTAAGTCGCATGAAAGTCATGATTGATAACTTTTCTGTTCGGGGACAAATTTTAATGAAAAATAGGTTTTTTTTTTTCTATTCCCGAGAATAATTTCTGAGTATAAAACGCGTTTGGTAACTGCAAAAATTTATATTCTCACGATAGAAATGTGTTTGTTAAAAATTATATAATTTTATTATTTCTTTTAATTTTTTAATATTTTTATTATATTTTTTTCTTTTTTTTCTTTTTTTTTTTTTTTCCTTCTTTCTCCTTCGTGGCTGGTCGCCCGCCATGGCAGCAACCGGTCTCGCCGGAGGTCGCCAGCCCTTGTCTGGCCGATCGCCGACACCAGCCATGGCTAAGGCCAGCAACTGGCCAAAAGAAAAAAAAAAAGAAGAAGAAAATAGAAGAAAAGAGAGAAGAGAGAAAAATTGTTTCTAAAAATTGTTCCCGGATAAGAAACTACTTTTTTTTTTTTTTTTACTTGTTTCCATTTCAAATTTATTCTCGGAAACAAAAAAAAACAAAAATTTGTTCCCGAAACAAAAGTTTTACCAAACATATTTCTATTCTTTTTTCGTTCCCCGGAACAAAAAAACAGAAATTTTTATTCCGGAAAACAAAAACACTTTTTAACAAATAGGGCCTAAGTGGACAAAGTTGGACATACTTTTTTCTTGACCTAAAAACTCCATTTTTATCAATGATGGACTTATCCAATATGGGATAAATCCCTTTGATGGAAAGGATCATAGTTTTTGCTCATCATTTCAAATGCTATTTCTACAGAATTTTCATGACATCGAAGGAGTAAATTATTTGCTTACTCTGCAATGCATGGTTGATGCAGTTGAGCATTGTCAAATGTGATGTCTTATGTACATTCATCGAAATATAATATAGTAGTTTCTCTCTACTCTCTACAATCTGTTTTGCTTGTGAATTTCTTAAACCTGGTTTTATGGTCTATTATGATTTGAATGGTTAGGAGGTGTGAAGTTCTCTGTTGACGGTAATTTGTCTTTGGAATTCATCTTGATTGTTTTTCTTTTTCTTTCTTATATTATTAACATCCTGACGTTGTAGAAATCATGGTGGAAGATTGAGAAAGCTGTATGAGGTGAGCATAGTTTGATAAGATGCCTTGGTACCTCAGCTAATTTAATTGCAAGTTGCTTTAGCAGAGAAGACCTTTGCATGATTTTGAAATCTCTGCATTGAATTCAGAGTCTAAATATGTTTGATAAGACATTGATGCAAATCTGGAGGAAGCGTGAGTAACTCATCATTAGTTTTTTTTCAACTGAAGCTTGTTTATAGAAGTCACAAGATGAACTCTTGCTAAACAAACGGTACTGCTTGCTTGTCTGAATGTGTGATCTATGATGGGTATAGATGGTTCAAGTTCCTTGTTATAATGAGGGATGATTGGGAAGGATTTAATTTAAAATGTTGAGAAAGATAGTTCCCATTTCATTTCATATTGCTTTAGCCTGCAGCTTTCTTATCTGATCATTTCTGATGGTAATTAATTTTTATGCCCTGCTCAATGTTTTGTTATATCTCTATCTGTGATAGAATTCGGGAATTCAACATCTCCTGATTTAACTATCCTGTAATCAACTGGAAATTTTCTTGTAATGGCAACGAAACATCATTATCATTATTATAGTTGCCACCGCCGCTGCCGTCATCATTATTATCATCATCTCAAAGTTAACTAGAAACTTCCTTTAAATGATAAAAGCATTATAATCCTTCTATTTGTCCCCCATCGTATATGAATGGTCAGTGATGCTGGTTCTTTTGCAATGATCAGGACTACATACAAAGGATATGCTAGCACAAGCAGATTGCTTCTTTTTAGAGATGCATCCCGAGGGAGACAAGATAAAGGTGTAGTGAGTTTACTCATGGCAATCACTTCCAGATGTCAGGAGAACTTCTATATTTTACCTATTTACTCTTAAAATGGTTTCTTCTGGGGACTTTTAGTTGTTCTAGCAGCGTCTGGTTCAGAAAATTCTGCATTTTGGATTGTCTTTTCTCGTGATGCATCTGGTTATAAACATGAAGTTTGCAGATGAGCCTGAACTGACCATGCTGTTGGTAGTTGTGGTAGATGGTTTGTGATGCATGATGAATTTCCTAGGCAATGGTATCTTAGGCTAGTTGAGTAATTTGTTAATAATAATTAGATGAAAATATATTAGCGCAAACTTCAGGAGTCCCCATGCATACTACTAATTGGATAGATAAGTTTCTCTCCATTGTGAATGGTGAAGGCAAAACAATAGGCTGTGGTGCAGCAGCTTGGAGGAATTTAATAAGGTTTAGCTGCTGGTCTTCACAAAATTTGACCGTGTGGACCAACTTGACCTTGTTTAACAGCTGGTCTTTGCAAATTGTGGGGTGGGGCAATAGATGTTTCTTTGGTTTTCTTTTCCATTTTATGGTTGCGTGCAATGTAGATGAACTTGTTTAGATTTCTTAGTTGCTATCTTACTTCTGTTTTATTGGTCCTCATGATGAGATGGTTTATTGGTTGCTTAAATCCATGTATAAAACTCATGAGCACTTCTATTGGATAACCTCTTAGAAGATGTTGTGATTTTGGCATGCTGCATTAGGTTTTGCATTTTATTCAATCGCAAGATGTTTCTAGGATAATGTAGAATATGACATGTAATTTTGTCAAGGATTATTGGATTATGTATATGTAAACATATGTATTGTACTTGTTTCTTTTTTAATGAATTAATGTTTCATCAACTATACAATATGTTAAGAGACTAAAACACACTTGGTAATGATTGGTTCACTTACACAAGTAATCACCTTAAGTGCTATGTTGAGATGAGACGATATAAACTATAGATGCTGGAAGAGAAACTTTAGTTCATAATATAATTTAAAGTTGCCTCGATTAGATTCAAGATGAGGTCTGCGATTTGTATATAATAAGACCGAACATGATAGTCCACAATCATGTATACCTAATGAAAGCTAAATGCAAGTACACTAAATTGGGTGCTGTAAAAAGCGAATTGATATAGTATTCAACCTAAATATATGTACATGAGAATCACGTGATCATGTTTGGTTAAAATCCGTATAGTGGATATGTGTAATAAATGATATATGTTCTTATAGAAAAAGATATCTACTATAACATGTAATTTATACTATATGTGTTTTATTTGACCGATAAGGAGGTGAGTGAAATTATTTCTATTTACTCATCATATGAGTCCTTGAGGTAATTTATGAATTAATTACCTCATTTTGTACCTCATACTACTTATGACTATGTTCTCAAAGTAACATATCAATATTGCTACTTTAGCATGTTATCGGCAATCATGAATACATATGGTTTTATGAGATATGTCTAGGAATCTGAAATGGGGAGACATAAGTGTGAAGGAAGACTATTGTTGATTTACATTTATCTATTTATTGGTCGATTAATTATATCGCCTTATAATTGTGAATACATGATGTTTTGAGACTAGTCAAGTATAGATTTTTAGAGATATGTATACTTAGATTGATGTAGTAAAATATGTATGGAGGCATTTTGAGACATTATTTATTTATTTATTTTTGGGGTTGCAATCATTATGTTATTTCTAAGAGGGGGAAAAGTGCCAAAAAAGTCTTAAACCTTTTGGCTTTATATCGATTTAGTCCTAAACCTTTTTTAGTGCCGATTTAGTCCTAAACATTTTTACGTTGTGCCAATTTAGTCATTTCAGGCCAATTTTGGCCGGATTTTGCTGACTGGACGCCGGCCGGCTGACGTGATCAGATCGACGCTGACGTGTACAACTTTTAATAGTATTTTAATATTTTTGAATTTTTTTTTCTTTTTCTTTTTATTTTTTCTATTTTTCTTTTATTCTTTTCTTTTTCTTTTTATTTTTCTACTCATCTTCTTCCTCTAGCTGGTCATCGGAGCTCGGCAACCGGCCAGAGCCGACGGCCAGCCAGGTCTCGACCTCGTCGGCCACCTCGCTAGATTTAGCGCGAGGAGCTGGCAGGGCTCGCCCTCGCTAGCCATGGGCGAGGCTCGACCCTCGCCAGATCCGGCGAGGGCGAGCCTCGCCGCCCGTGTCTCGAGGGCGAGGCTCGCCCTCACCAGATCCGGCGCGAGGAAGAGCTGGCGAGGCTTGCCCTCGCCAGCCGTGGGCGAGGCTCGACCCTCGCCAGATTCGACGAGGGTGAGCCTCGCCGCCTAGGCCTCAAGGGCAGCCTCGCCGCTCAACGCGAGGTCGCCCTCGCGGCCACTGGCGAGGTGGGCCGACGAAATCGACCTCGCCGGCCGTCGCCTCTGGCCGGTTGCCAAGCTCCAACGACTAGCTGGAGGAAGAAGATGAGTAGAAAAAAAGAAAAAGAATAAAAATAAAAATATTTAAAATATTTAAAAATATTAAAATATTATTAAAAGTTGTATACGTTAACGCCGATCAGGCCACGTCAACCGGCCGGTGTCTAGTCAGCAAAATCCGATCAAAATTGGCCGGAAATGACTGAATTGGCATAACGTAAAAAGGTTTAGGACTAAATCGACTCCAAAAAAAGATTTAGGACTAAATCGGCACAAAGCCAGAAGGTTTAGGACCTTGTATAATTTGAGCTCTAAAATGCAGATGTACTCACTAGTGGCATAGCCTGTGTACCAGTATATATTATTTCTAAAATAGATTAATGTTGAATGTTTTATAAGCATTATCAAGCCCATTATGTTCGAACCAAAGATGCGCCCAAGATGAGGTGTGCTCAAAAGGCACCGGTTCGCCCATGATGCGGTGTGTTTTAGAGGCATCCTTCGAAGAGGCGTGGGCAATTGTCTTTTAAGGGAAGTTAAAATAACTTCATAATGATGCAATCAATATACAAGAAAATACTAAGACAGAGAAACGTACATTCTCTCTCCATTAGAAAAGCACATGAAAAGGTTTCTATCATCACTTTGAGAAAACTATTGGTATTAACGCTGTGAAACAAAAATATCTTTCTTGTGATTATGTTCAAGCCATTGTGAAGTTATAGATTTGTCAATTATTGGTTGATGATGCAATGTATTTTCCAGGGCAATTCTCTTGTTATGTATCAAAAGGTTAGTCAATTCTTTCCTGATTTTATCCAGCACTTTTTATACCTGGTTTTATGTTAGAGTAGCCTATGCTAAGAATTGCACGCGGAAGGATGTGAATGAGAGTGCAGATATGGTGTAGCTATTTTCTATCCACATCGCTGTAGATCTCTATTTCCGAATGCATGGGGAACTAGAGCCGCCCATTCGGTCTCACGTGATCCCTAAATAAAAAGTTCACATAAAAGGATCCAAAGCCAAACAAAATTTTCCAAGTTGACTTGCTTGCGTGCGTTATTTTCTCTCTCGGGTTGGAATAATGTAGTAATTTCTTTTGTATTCAGATTCCGCAACTCTTAATTGCCTCTATTTTATCAAATGAACTCCCATTCTCTGTTAAACATAGGTATGGTTTGAATAGAACATTTACGACGATTTGAGCATCACGACGGTATCCCAGGACCATGAGCTTCCTTATTGTAGTGCATAGAGAATCGCGGCTCACTCGCACTCTGAGGAAGAAAAGAATTTATAGTAGCCGATGAACTATTAAAAGGCCTCCAAATGCGTCCCGAACGCAGATGTCCTTTGAACATCATTTTACAGCTATAGTTTCGGTGCTGTCGATGTTCGTTCAAATATTTTACATTTGATTCTGCATTTTACGAAGTTGAAAGGACAATCTTCCGGAATATATAGAGATATGGCTCAATCCATTCGGCCCATATTTTCTTTCCCAAAAGTCAGTGGGAACCGATAAAATTTGGCAAATAAATCCAAGTTGCAGACTTCAAGTCTTCTTTAAACCAATTATGCAAGAGTTTGTTCATTTCGCGAAAAATATTTTTAATATTTTTGGATTTTTCAGCCTTAATGGAAAATGAATTGCCTGAGAAAACCTTTTTCCATGATGGGGAAAAAGCCTTCTAAAATAGAGGACTCTAGTCCCCTTGACATTTAATTTTGCCGATTGGTTAAATTAAGAGTGACGAGCAAAAGAAGATGGACTGGCCTAGGACATCATGTAAGATGGGAGCTCCTCGATTCCTGTACTACAATCGAATAAAATTTCTGTCTATTATATTAAATATTTAACCAATCCGATTATAATCTATAAATTAATTTGTAAGATGAAAAATTTCCAGAAAAATTTAATAAATATTATCCTTTTAGCAGCTTCTCATCAAATATTAAATATGTAATCTTTTTATTCGCATCTATAAGTCTAATTTATAGATAGTGGGCTTGAAGCAAAAAAAAAGTAATAAATGCGAATCTATAACTAAATTATGATTATCTAAGTTGTTATTACATCATTATTGCTATCATTGAATATCCATTGAGAAAAAACCTAGGTTATTATTTATTATCAACTAATAAGTTTAAAAATAACATGCAATAATTAGATTATATGAACGATAATAATAGTTATCTTAAGGAACTCATAAAATTTATGAAATTTATTTCTTTCAGTTTATTGGCTCACAAAATATAATTTTACATGGTAATTTAGTTATTATTAATACAATTAATTATAATGCAATAGTGTACTAACATGCTTAATTGTCTATAGCTAAAAGAGAGAAAAAAATGCAACGAACTAAGTATCTAATATGCTAGGAAAAGTATCAAAATAGTCATAAACTTTTTGCATTAGTACCAATTTAGTTCTAAATCTTTTAATTTGACCATTTTAATTATAAATCTTTTTACATTGGTACCAGTTGAGTCCATCCAACTAATTTAAGTCGGAAATTGCTAACGTGGCCGTCGGCGGTCTTATGTGGTGCCACATTGACAAATTTTATAATTTTTTATATTTTTCCAGATTTTTTAAATTCTTTTTTTCTTTTTTTTCTTTTCTCCTTACCCCTTGGCCGACGAGGTCATCGGCCGGCCAACCATCGCTGGCCACAGGCTGGTCGGGGTGAGGGGCCCCGCGCCCTCGCCGGCCACAGGCGAGGGTGTCGGCCCCCGCCCAAATCCAAGCGAGGGCCGAAACCCTCGCCGCTGACCGGTGAGGGCCTTTGCACCCTCGTCGGCCACAAGCGAGGGCACAGCAGCCCTCGCACGTGGCGGGGGAGGGTGCGGCGGCCCTCGCCCTGATCCAGGCGAGGGCACGGCCCTCCGCGGTTTCAAGCCTCGTAGCTATCGATGAAGGAAGCGGTGGTGGTCAGGGCTCGTGTCGGCATTCTCACAAACATGTCTCGTGCAAAACGCAACCGCTCATAGAAGGAAGCATGTGTGCGTGCATGCTGGCAGGAGAGAGAGAGAGAGAGAGAGAGAGAGAGAGAGAGAGAGAGAGAGAGAGAGAGAGAGTACCGTTGAGCTTGATTGAGAGAAGAAGGGAGAGACACTATGTAGCTGGAAACGACGAGATGACCCGCCGTCGCGCCCTCGCCGGCTAACAGGCGAGGGTTTCAACCCTCGCCTCCCTCGCCTGTGGCTAGCGAGGGGTGTGGCGGCCCTCACCAATGGTCGGCGAGGGCGCGGGGCCCCTCGCCCCGACCAGCCTGTGGTCAACAACCTCATCGGCCAATGGTAAGGAGAAAAGGAAAAAAAAATAATAAATAATTTTAAAAATCTGAAAAAAAAAATATATATATATAATTTATAAAATTTGTCCACATGGCACCACATAAGACCACCAGTAGCCACGTCAGCATTTTCCGGCTTAAAATAGCTTGATGGATTGAATTGGTATCAATGTGAAAATGTTTAGGATTAAATTGGTTCAATTGAAAAGTTTAAGACTGAATTGGTACTAATACAAAAGGTTTATGATTATTTTGGTACTTTTCCCTAATATGCTTAATTGTCTATAGCTCATGCATGTATGTGTTTATAAGATTAGTTCCTACAGAATAATCTATAAAATCTATGGTTTGCCTAATTTTCAGAACATTTGAAATCCAGATCAAATGCGAAGAGAGTGGAAAGATCCAACTATGAAACATAGGGCGTCTATATATACTGAAAAAAAAATCAAAGAGTAGAAAAGGAAATTGTCAAATATTTGACATGTGTTAGTTTAGGGAAATCTTTTATGTAATTAACGGCATTACTGTTATATTGAGGAAAATAGTACAAAACTTCGAAGGAAATACTTAGAAAGAAAAGGTACAGGAAATGATGAAATTTCTAATAGTAACTAATTTGGAACATTGAAGCTCATTAAATCTATTTAGTCTTTAACAAAACTCATGGAATCGAAAAGCACATGTTCTAAACTGAAGTAAAAGGAGTGCGAAATGTAAGAAAAGCACCCCTTGTAAGAAGAATAATCAATCTCTTATAAATCACAGTTTTGCATGTTAATCTTCATAGTAACTCCTAGAAAAGACGTAGTTATTATATATTCACGAAGATAAAGATTTTGTACACCGCGTTAGGCAGATATCTGATTCCTATTTATGCTCTATTCTATTCTCATGAAATAAGTTTTCTATTCCTGTCTTATTCATTTTCGCAAGCTAAAAGGTTTTGATTTCTATGGTCATGCAAAGGAATGCCTCAATCAAATTTGAATCAAATACGTAATTTTCTTTTGGTACCTTTACAAAATGAATTCGGAATCCCAAGCCCATGAAAATTAATCTGCTCTTCTTTTTCTTTTTTCTTTTTCTAAAATCTCCTCGAAAAAGGGATAATAATACAAATAATTCATGAACTTTAATTCAATGTGTAAGTGGTTCTTGAACTTTTCATTTATTTAATGTGGTCTCTAATTTTTAGCTCTATGAAATATGACTCTCAAACTTTTAATTTGTTCAATGTAATCTCTTATTTTTTATACAATTGTTGAACTATATGAATATGTTCCATGTCATTCTTCATTAATTCAAATCCAGGGATAACATTAATTATTTTTATATGATTCAAGGATTAAATTGAATACATACCAAAAGTTACTATGCACATTGAGCTAAAATTTAGAAATTATATCAAAAAAATAATTATTTAAAGATGATATTATATATTGAGCCAAAATTTAGGGATTGGTTGTGTCATATAGATTCGGGTTCGACCCAGAAATCGAAGCTCCCAGTGAGCAAGGCGGGTATAAACCCCCCCAAACTAATCCAACGATTCCTCCAATTCCCCCAATTTCAATCTTTCAGGCAGTGATCGCATGCCGCGACGCTCGTAATGGCTTCGTCGGAGATCGAAGTCACCGAGTCCCCCGGAGCGGCGACCGCCCAAGACCCTCCCGGCGAAGCGGCGGCGGCCGCGCCGACGTGTTCTCCGCCTCCGCGTACGGCGATTTGGAGCAACTGAGGAGGTTCGTGGAGCAAGGAGGCGCTCCTCTCGACCCCCGACGCTAACGGGTACTACGCTCTCCAGTGGGCCGCCCTCAACAACTTCGCCGACGTCGTCCAGTACATCATCGAGGTATTGCGCCTTTCCCTCCCTCGCTCCTTCTTCCTTCCGCCCGTCGTGAATGATTTTGCGCGCCCAATCGCGCGTTCCTCGCAACGCGGTCCTGAATTTGGGGGTGTGTGTGAAGTTGCTGCTTGACGCATTTGCTTCCTGCTTGTTTCTGTCTGAACGTACTAATTATTGTTGTTCTTCGTGTATGTCGGCGTTGGGTGATGAATTGATTGAAGAATGGGGGTAATGTGAATGTGACGGACAACTTGAAGCAGACTGCACTGCATTGGGCCGCCGTTCGGGGATCCGTTGCGGTTGCGGATGTGCTTTTGCAAAATGGAGCTTGGGTAGAGGCAGCTGATATAAATGGGTATCGGGTACTTGTTCATTCTCCACATCTTTCTTTTAAGATAATTGTTGTTCTTATTTTATTTACTTACCGTTGTTAGAGGAATTATAGCGTTGGCATGAAGTAAAAGAACGAATTTGATAATTATTTGGTTTCGTCTTGAGTTTAAGAAAGGATTTTGAGCTATTTATGGGTGACTTTTACGCTGTACTGATGAACAGGAATGATAGGGACTTTCGTATCATTGCCAGCAACGTAATTCACTCCATCGGGATTGTGTACAATAACGATGGTTCCATCGTCCGATGCTCTCAACATGGCCGAGACGGGCCGCAAGACACCCTAGTTAGTCCATATCTCAATCCCTCTCTCTCCCTTTTTTTTTTTTTTTTTTTCTGTTTTCTTCTTTTTTTTTCTTTTTCTTTTCCTGCTTTTTCCGTCTGGAAGTCGTTTGTGTAGACAGGTTGCTTTTACGATGTTCTTAGCTTCTTGTGGCACGGTTCCTTTTCGACAAAGACTGAGGCACTTCTTTTGGCATCTTATATCTCGAACCCAAGAAAAACATGTTTCTCTTTGCTATTCTTGCGGGTCGGTCTGGATTATCCCGAGGAGCGTCTAGTTGTGATATCGGGTTGATGAACAGAAATGGAAATGCTCCACGGACTATCACCCAGAACCTGAAAATACATACCACGGAGACCACTTACGGACCCTTCGGATCGGAGGATGCTCTTGAAGGTTAACGGAATTACGTATCCCACCGGTACCAGGTGGTGGCAAGATGGCTGGCCTTTCAGAAGGGCGGGATCATATCTTAATTCGATCAGAGCGCATTTGGAACCATTTTAGTTACCTGAAAACCGTCTTTAAATTAGAGACAGCGATGCATATAAATACAACATGCATAATCTTTTTTCGTACACAATTCACATCCATGATAATCTACTTGGTTATAGTCCGTCGACTCTTCAAACTAACAACTTATTGTCTAAAGAAATGTCGTCTTAATACTTAAATTTGTCAATTGGTTAATCCAAGAGTTGCGTGCCAAGGAAGATGGAATAGCCTAGGCCCACTCCTGCACTATCCATTTATATTCTATAAATTAAATTATTAGGTAATAAATTTGTAGAGAAATGTAATTAGTATTATCGTTTTAGTAGCTCCTCCTCAGAAATATAAATTTACTATCCATTTCTATTCACAGCTTTATGGCTAATTTATAGATCGTTTAAACAAAGACAATCAACTAATTGACAATTTATAATTAAGTTATGATTATTATGTCATTATTCCAGCATCATTGTTATCATCGATAACCCATTGAGAAAAAAATAATAAGTTATTATTTGTTATCTCTCAATTATTTAGTTTAAAAATATCAAGCAACAATTAGATTTTGTGAATTGTAGTTATTATGTATTTACATAGATAAAGATTTTGCGAACCATGCTAGGCATATACACCATTCCTATTCGTACTCTGTTCCATTCTAATGAAATAATTGTTCTATTCCGATCTTATTCAATTTCGCAAGCTGACGTTTTCGTTTCCTATGGTCGTGCAAAAGAATGCTTGGACCAAATTTGGACCAAACTGTGTAATTTTCTTTGGCATCTTTCTAATAATTTTTTGTGAAATAAGGTGATATGCTGTCATTGACTATCTGATGCTCTTCGCTTTTCTCCACAGATAAAAGGGAAAGAAAGAGATGACGAAGAAAAGTTTTCCAAGAAACCAAAACTTAGTATTTACATGCGGCCATGTAAGATCGTGTTGGAAGATATGCGGCTAGACAAAAGGATCAAATTGATTCTAATCCGATTTGCACAGATCAATTAGGTTTAAATCTAGAATAGATTGATTTGTAGGATTTTTAATTTCCTCGTTCATTCATTCTTTTGTAATATAATTACAGAAGATGTACATTGATTCATTAATTGAAGACAATAGAATATACAAAAACTTCTCTCCATTCTCGAGTTCTTCAATTCTCCTTTCTTTCTCTTCACCTTCTTACATGGTATCAGAGCGGTAGAAGATTCTATTGCTTCCGCTTTCTTATCTTCATCGCTCTGTCGATTTCTTTGTCATGGCAAACACCTGCCTTCAATCCCCGGTGAGCATCCACGATGAAGCCCCCGCACAAATCACGTAAAAGCCGGGACAATACCTCCTCTCGTTGATGTCGCCGCATCTCACGAACAACCTGTTCAAACTCAAGAAAATCGCAATTTTTTGGCTCGTCACCCCGGGGCAACCCTACTCGGTTCAGCCCATTCCGGCCAACCAATAGCGGGTCATCCTTACCAAGGCCACCGATTCAGATGCAGCCAAATCCGTGGCTATTTGGGCCTAACCAATGCATCATCGCCAATTTTTCAAGGGACATGGGCCTCGGCCAACCCGATGGCAGCCTACCAACCGCAAGCGGGCAAGCACCACCGACGGGTCGGGTGGATCAAATGCGGGGCAACCAGATGGATCCAAAGTGGTTCGGGCAATGGAGCGAATCCATACCCGAACAATTTCAATGCGGGTTATGGAACCGGTTCCGAATCCGGTATGGGAGCGAATCCCTACCCGGGTTTCTCACCCGGATTTTTGCCGTTTCCTGTGGTCGGGCCACCTGACGGCCAGAATCCGCGACCCTTTTCGTTTCCACCGCCGACGGACTCAATCGAAGCTAATCAACCAGCAACTTACCGGGCACGAAAACTACCTGTGGGTCGCAGGAATTCCGGCGCGCGCTGGTGACTAAGGACAAAGATGGATTCCTCGATGGAACTATCCCCGTTCCTTCGACGAACGCCCGGCGCGACACCGGAGGAAATGCAATCAACTCATCCGAACCTCGGATCGGAAATTGCCTCTCTCCGTAAGTCGCGGGCAGACTTCCACCCACAGAAGACGCTCAAAGGATGTGGGAGAATATCAAAGAAATGTACGGCAAACTCGACCGTGCCAAAAAAATTTCGCTCATGCAGGAATTGAGCAATTTAAAACAGGGGAACATGACGGTCACGGCTTGTTTCAACAAGCTATCGTCTTTATGGAACGAACTGGAAGCCATGGAGGAAAAACTCGAGGGGCCAGAATCCACACTAACACAAGACGTTCTATCAAAGAGAGAGAAAAAGCAACGCGTTTCCTGCTAATTTTGAACGAAAATTACATTACCTTTCGTTCACGTATCTTGGCCATGGACCCCGTTCCTCCGATCGGACGGATCTATCGCTAGTCAGGCAGAGGAGAGCCAACGCCACATCACCGGAGCATGCAAGGAACAAGCGACAGTGTCGCTCTTGCAGCCCGCGGCGAACGAAGAGAGGGATCAACAAAACCCTAAATCGAGAGAGAAGAGGCGGATTAGGGTTCGCAGGAGGAGACGTCGCACGGTCCTTTAAAAGGGACAGCATCAACGGCCGAGATTCATTGCGCGGATCGGACGGACCAGATCGTGCGCGCGGATCGGACGGGCTGGATCGCACGCGCGGATCGGACGGGCTGGATCGCACTCGCGGATCGGACGGTCTATTTATTCTGAAGGCGCGATGAATCCGACGGTGGATATGACTCCGCACCTAAAGGAGTGGACGGCCAGATTTTTGCCACATCTTCAAAAATTTCCGGCCAAATTTTAAAACAAAGGGTAAAATGTTTTGCGATTATTGCAAACGACCTAACCACATGATTGACAGCTGCTGGAAATTACATGGAAGGCCTCGGCGAAAAGGAGAAGAAAATATCATCTGCCTATCAAGTGACTCGGACCCACCGGCCAAAATACTCGACCAACCGATCTCTTATGGTCAATATCAACAATTGATGCATGCTCTGCAAAATGGAAACCTCCAACAAAGGAGGAAGCTTCTCAGGTATCTCACATTGCCTCATTAATTCTATTTCAAGAAAGGCATGGATCATTGACTCAGGTGCAAGCGATCACATTATTTGTGATAAGGGATTATTTACCAATCTAAATGGAAAATTAATTCTCCCTGTTTCCGTGCAATTACCAAATGGAAGCATCACACACGTGAATGTGACAGAACAAGATGCATGAAATTAGCCCTCAAATTACACTTGAGAATGTCCTTTATGTCCCAGATTTTCAGTTTAATCTTATCTCTATCTCACGGGTATGCAAGGACAATTCATGCCGGGTATTCTTCGATATTGACACATGCTTCTTTCAGGCCCCTTCGACTGGCAGACTGATGGGCTTGGGTAAACTTTCTGAAGGCCTTTATTTCTGGACACATTTCCCAAGTAATTTCAGTTTTTCTAGTACTCCTTTCAATAAGAAATCATTGTGTAATTTAACTACCAATGAAAAGAATTTCATTATGCACTTAAGGATGGGTCATAGTACTTCCTTTCCTTATGCTCAATGTCCCATTTGCCCCCTTGCCAAACAGTCACGCCTTCCATTTCCTTTAGGGAGTACTCGTGAAAATGAAATATTATCATTGATTCATGTTGATATCTGGGGCCCTTATCATACAGTCAATCACGATGGGTCTCGTTATTTTCTCACCATAGTAGATGATTGTTCTCGTGCAACGTGGATTTTTTTAATGCAGTCTAAGGGGCTAGCTTATTCTCATTTGAAGAAATTCATTATTCTTTAAAATCAATTCGGAAAATCCATTAAAAGGATCCGAACTGATAACGGAAAGGAATTCTTCAGCCATGATTACACCTTATTATTTTCATCTCATGGGATTCAACATGAAAGCTCTTGTATCTACACTCCACAACAGAATGGGGTAGTTGAGCGTAAACACAGGCATCTTCTGGAAGTTGCTAGAGCTCTTAAATTTCAAGCAGCAATTCCAGATGAATATTGGGGAGAATGCATTCTTACAGCGGCCTACCTTATCAATCGAATGCCCACTCGGGTCTTACGTGGGAAAACGCCTTTTGAGGTCTTATTTGACAAGACACCGGAGAGAACACATCTCAAAGTCTTCGGATGTCTTTGTTATGCAGCTATAGTGGGCTCTCGAGACAACCGGATCCTCATGCACGTCGCTGTATTTTCATGGGATATCCTAATCTTCAAAAGGGATACGTAGTTCGGAACTATCTACCAAGGAATTCTTTGTAAGTAGAGATGTTTTATTTCATGAAAATGTTTTTCCTTTTAATGAAAAAACACTTTCTCATGAAGAATCCGGTACTCTGAGTATTCCTCGACAGCCTGAGATGGATGATACAACATATCAGGATCTTCATTATATACCATTAGCAGCGCCTACTCATAACCATCATGTTCCGATGAATCCCTCTATATCGTGACCAATTTCGATGAGAATCAGGTTCCTACAAATGCATCGAGGAATTCACCCGTAGATTCTTCTGCTAATGAAGAAGTTGAAGAAACAGTTTCTACATCAGCCGGGGAATCAACATCTTCACTTCCGAGAGGAGATCCTCCACGACGTTCTAGTCGAGCTACACGACCCCTACCGGACCAAAGATTATGTCTCGTGCTGCTCTAGACTCTCCAGTATCAAATATCCAGTTTCCTCATATGTTTCCTTCAAAATTTATCATCGAACATAAGTGCTGTATAAGTAGATTGTCCGAGGATAAGGAACCCGCTAGTTACAATGAAGCATCTGCTGATCCAAGATGGCGTAAGGCCATGGAAGCAGAATTACAGGCCTTGATTGATAATAAGACCTGGGATCTTGTCACATTGCCACCAAATTGTAAACCCATTGGCTGTAAATGGGTATACAAAATAAAATATCGAGCTGATGGCTCCGTGGAAAGATTCAAGGCACGATTAGTTGCCAAAGGTTTCACTCAGAGGGAAGGATTCGATTATCACGAGACATTCTCACCTGTTGCCAAAGACGTCACCGTACGATCTTTCTTGACAGTTGCAGCTATTCGCGACTGGTCTCTACACCAGATGGACGTCCACAACGCCTTCCTCCACGGAGATTTGAATGAAGAGATATATATGGATGTTCCTCGTGATTACGGAGACAAAGGGGAGAAGAAAGTATGTCGTCTCCAAAAATCCCTTTATGGGTTGAAACAAGCTTCCGTGCAGTGGTATGCAAAGTTTACAAGTGCTCTTACAACAGCAAGAGGGTTCCAACAGTCCCGACATGATTATGCCTTATTCACGCGGACTGAAGGTATGTCATCTATTTATCTGATGATATATGTTGATGATATTCTCATTATGGGAAATGATGAAGCGGCTATAGGAGATTTTAAGAAATATCTACATGCAATTTTTCATATTAAAGACTTAGGAGCACCTAAGTACTTTCTTGGCATTGAGATTGCTCGCTCGAACAAGGGATTTCGCTCGTCAGCGAAAATTCATATTGGAGATTATTTCAGAAACAGTTTATCAAAGTTGCAAACCAGCTGTTATTCCCATTGAACAGAACATGAAATTGACCACCTGAATATGATAAGGGAATTTCTCAAGAAGATGACTTCTTTTTTGGAATATCCTTCAAGCTATCAAAGGCTCGTCGGAAAACTTATATATCTCGACAATGACTAGACCCGACATCTCTTATGCAAAGTGCGTACTCTTAGTCAATTCATGCACACCCAAAACAGTCACACTTGAATGCTGCATATAAAGTTGTGAAGTACCTAAAAAAGTGTCCAGGTCTTGGGATATTATTGTCCAAGATGTAACATGGAGATAACAGCATATTGTGATTCCGACTATGCAACTTGTCCCATGAGTCGGAGGTCTATCACTGGATATTGCATCAAGCTAGGAGATTCCTTACTCTCCTGGAAGACAAAAAAACAGCCTACTGTTTCTCTTTCTTCAGCTGAAGCAGAGTATCGAGCTATGGCCAAAGCTACTTGTCAGATAGTATGGATTCGGGGACTTCTTAAGGATCTTGGAATACAGGTACAAGGGGCAACAAAGCTGTTCTGCGACAATGATGCAGCCCTCAAACTTGCAGCAAACCCTATAGTGCATGAGAGAACCAAGCATATAGAGGTTGATTGCCACTTTACACGAGACAAGATTTTAGAAGGAATCATTGAAGCAAGAGGAATTGGGACAACAGAACAGCCAGCAGACATTTTCACCAAGCCTCTATGCCAAAGACAGCACACATATCTTCTGAGCAAACTAGGTGTCTTAGACATATTCAAGCCACCAGCTTGAGGGGGAGTGTTGGAAGATATGCGGCTAGACAAAAGGATCAAATTGATTCTAATCCGATTTGCACAGATCAATTAGGTTTAAATCTAGAATAGATTGATTTGTAGGATTTTTAATTTCCTCGTTCATTCATTCTTTTGTAATATAATTACAGAAGATGTACATTGATTCATTAATTGAAGACAATAGAATATACAAAAACTTCTCTCCATTCTCGAGTTCTTCAATTCTCCTTTCTTTCTCTTCACCTTCTTACAGATCGCGTGAAATCTTCCTTCTACCGATCAAGGACTGAAGCTTCAGATCCATGTCTGCGATTTTTCAGACGTGTCTCTGTCGCGCAGATTTTGAGAGAGATTCGGTTCATGGTCGTGGTCTGGTTTTGACGATTCAAAACCTTATCTTTGAATCGTCCTCGACCGAGCAAGTTTTCTTGGGTTCTTCGAACAGCGGGTCTCACCAGCCGGCTGGTCCGGAAATTCAATGAAAGAAGCAGAGCACCTACCGATGGCGAAGCTTTGATATTTTCGTCACTTCTCGTTCAATGCTTGCACCTTCTCTCTCTCATTTATAGGCTTCGCCTGCGAGGAAAATTTTTAATGGTTTCGATCATACCCCTTGCCTCTTCTTGGTATTGCTCTTGCACAAGAGGAGCATAGAATCAATTCTAAGACCATGTTGACTTCCCCTTCTCCTCCACCTCCTCCACCTCCTCCACCTTCTCCTCCTCGCCGTCCTCCTCAATGGAAATACGATGTGTTCGTGAGTTTCCGAGGCAAGGATGTGAGGAGAAACTTCATATCGCACCTCTTCTCCGCTTTGAGGCAGGCCACGATCCAGTACTTCAGGTAAAATCTATTCAGACCACCTAGTTTCTCTCTCTTCCCCCCTTGACCTCCGCGCCTCCCCTGCCGTCACCAGCACGGCCTCCAGACCGCCTTCGGACCAGAGATTTGGAGGCATGGCCGAGTCTAGATCTGGAGCATGGCCGTGTCCGAGCCGGATCTGGAGACACCAGCCATGGACGACGCGGAGGGCTCGAGGATAAAGGTTGCGGCCGCTTGAGCGGTGGCTTGTGCTAGGGCGGTAATGTATGGCCAGGGTTGTCACGGTGGAGGAAGAGAGAGAAATGAAGTTATTAATTATATTTAATTCTTAATTTATTTAATTTCACGTCGGCGTTTAAGTGCGGAGCTGTTGCTGGATATGAGCACAAAATTGCTCGCCATATCAGCTGATACGAAATGAGAACAACCTGTTGAATATTTTCTCAATGCTTCAGTGACAACGCGAGAGAAGACATTGGGGAAGAAATCAGATCCAAGCTTTTCAAAGCGATTTGGCATGCGAGGATTGCCCTAATCGTGTTCTCCAGGAACTACGCCGACTCGAAGTGGTGCATGAACGAGCTGGTCGAGATTCTAGAGTGCAGGAAGAGGTTCGGAAACCATGGTCACCTAGTTGTTCCCATCTTCCACGAGGTAAAAACCGCAGACGTTTCGAATTTGACGAGCGAAAGTGAATTCGCTCAAGGTTTTGAGAGATTGTGTGGAGGCGAAAGAGATGAAGTGCAGAAACAAAGATGGACAAACGCCTTGAGAGAAACTAAGCATTTGACAGGATTCGACTTGAGGAACGATGCCGGGGAGTACGTATCTCTTCCTCACGTACATTGCATTATCATTTTGTGACTCGGATCATCTTGATTTAGAGTTATGCGTGTTTGATGTTGAATGAAAATTCAAACTCTTTCAAGTTTTTGCCATTTTTTGGTCCATGATAGGCTCATACAAACCATTTCTCCTCCTGAAAATATTGAAAAGTCGGAAAGTACTTTTCCTTTGGTACTAAGTGTTTTCTTTATCCTAATCAGATGATAAACCAGGAGAGAATTTTGCTAAGTTGAATTTGTTCCCTTAATAAGCATCAAAATCCAAAATGATCTGTTTTAGTAGTTTTTGCACGAGAGACTGTTCAAAGATTTCCATTTATAGATAATTTGTTGGGATTCTAATCATTTAGTTTTAATGGTAGAGCAATGTTACTTCACTAGGGGTGAAACTTCTCATTTCTTAAGGCCTTAAAAAACACACTGACCGTCGCCGCCTATCGCCTCTATGCTTGCCGTTAAGGTACCAGTGACGGCCTCTCTGCTCACCGTTACGGTGCAAACTCCCGACCGTCCCTGTTCCCAAAGCTAGTGGTCGCAAGACTCTTGAGGAAGTCTATAGGGGCGGTGCTAGAATGGTTTTAGGACGTAACCAGCTCTCCTCCTCGCCTCTACATATTGCTTTTTCTTCTTTGTTTTCTGCAATTGTAGTAAAATATATGTTCGATTCGTCATCTATGTGAACCTCATTTATCAAATTGCAGAACTTTGACAAAGTCGCAATCATTTGACAATTTACATTATATTACAATTAAATGATATTTTACCCATCCAATAATAAAGGTTTTCTTATGCATTCAGTTCAGGATCCAATGGCTGTAGGTTTGATTTTTGCCTTGAGAATTTAGATCTAAGTCGGGGCCATTGTTGGAGGGTGCTCTGCTAATTTTCCTCTAGATAATCAGGCAATTACAGTCGTGCCCCTAAGTTATAAAAAATTAAGAGTAGACATTTCATATTTTTCTCATAAAGAAAAAAGAATGGACCTCTGAAACAATGCATTAAAAAAAGAAAGAAAGCATAAGTGCCTCCCCAGAGGCACCATTGAACATCCACCGCACAGGATTCCCAATGTGAAATAATTGGTGATAAGCGCATGCTATATCAGCAGAAAAACTTAACAACAAGCACTGATCTAAGCCAAGTTGGATGTTTTTCTAATCATATGAATGTGAAATATCTCAAACGTATTGTCTGTCGGTGCATATATTTACGTTTATTTCTCTTATACTCTTAACTACACTCAACATCAGGAATGAAAGGAGACTCGTGGACATAATAGTAGAGTACCTTGTCGAGAAAATCCGCGAGACACGGCAACTCCACTTTGCGAGAAACGCAATTGGAGTGGACTTGTTGGTAGGCGAGGTGATTTCTTTAATTAGAATGGACCAACAGGAGGACGTGCGCGTCATAGGTATATGTGGAGTAGGAGGAATAGGCAAGACGATGGCGGCAGCAGTCATCTGCGAGCGCATTCGTCGCGATTTCGAATGCTTTGTCTTTCTTGATAAAATCGGAGAAGCAGACCGAGTTGATATATTAGGCCTACAAAAGAAGCTGCTCCATAATCTCATGAAGGTGGAAGGATTGAGGACCTACGGCGACATTCAGACCAACATCAACGAGATAAATAGTAACATGTGCTTTAAAAGGATACTTCTTGTTCTTGACAATGTTACTAGTAAAGAACAGATTGACTACTTCTGGGCAGGAGACCGAGAACTGCTGTGTCCTGGGAGCAGAATTCTGATCACAACCCGAGACCAAAACTTGCTAAAAGATCTCAAGGTAGACGACAAGTATATCGTCAAAGGATTGGACCCGAATCAAGCGCTCCGGCTCTTTTGTCGCCATGCCTGGAAGAGAGAAGAACCTCAAGAAGGCTATGAGGAGTTGTCCCGAAATCTAGCTCATTATGCAGGAGGTCATCCGGAGTCTCTTAAGAGGTTGGGCACATTCCTAAACGGCATGCCGAAACAACAATGGCCTCACATAATGGAGAAGTTGGTTAGAAGCCCTTATCTCGATTCGCTCATTCATTCCTTCGAATCAGCTGGGCCATATGGCGGTCAAGGCGGTGATGCTTTTGATGATGGGACACACAATGGGGTGAGGCAAATTAGGCTGTATGGACAATCAATTATTGAATCCATCACCATCGATTATGACCACGATGGGTGTTTCGTGAGATCCTCCCAGCATGGTGGACATGCCCATGACAGTGAAACGGTCAGTTTTCTGCCGCTCTAGCAGACTGATTATATATTTTACTACTCAACGCTTATAAGAACGAAAACAGAATCAATTACGCGTTGAATATCATTATTGTGCGTCTATAGAAAAATCTACTTCAAAAATTATCAGAACGAAGAATTTAAGTTTGTCAGGAGAGGATGGCCAACATGTAAACATCTACGGAAGTGTTAGTGTGTTACTACTTCACGTAACTTTCCCAAGTATGAAGTTATAAATTCTATCATTCCTTTTTCTTCTTTGCTTCTTTTATGTATTTACTTCGTCCCCTTTTGATTTGTTTATGAGACTTTATTATCTTGACTTTCATTTGCGGCAAAATGGGCATGCGGCAGCTTTGCTGAAGGATGAAAGCTAAAAAAATTTCCTTTGTTCCTTTTAAATTAGGGATATGTACTTAAACCGAATTCAGCTAAGTAATTTATCTTTCCCGGTAAAGTAATTTATATTCATACAAAAAGCTCAAAGTCAATATATACTAGGTGTTAGATGGATGCGTTGCTGGTAACACCCATGAAACCTTTTCCACCTCTTGCAGCTGGTGATATTGGACCATCCAAGGGAACACCTGATTTCTGTATCAGGCCATATCGATGATGATGGAGGTCATGATGTTGTTCGGTCTCTCAAGATCCACAGCAACAAGAAGACGTACGGACCATTTGGTTCAGAAAGAGGACGGCCTTTTGACCTCTCACATTCTGGTAGACAGATTATCGGGTTTCATGGAAAATGTAGCAGCCATCTCGACTCAATCGGAGCCCATTTCGGGCCAATTTCTCATGTGTATCCATATGATGTCGTGGGACCATTTGGTGGTGATAGTGGAATGCACATTTGGGACGACGGAAAACACACAGATGTGAGGCAAATCGTCGTAGGCTTCGATTCGGCAATTAAGTCTATCTCTATCTTATATGATGAACGCGGACGTCCAGTTGGTCCGCTCACACATGGCACAAGTGGAGGAGGCAAAACATATACGTTGAGCTTTGATATTAACATCATCAACAGTATATGTGATTTTGTTGATATCCTCGTTACTTTATTTTTATTTTTTTTCTGGTAACTCTATCTCGTCATTGTGAAAGTAGATACCTGTTTTAGAATTCTTTAATTTTTAACCTTTTTCTGTCTCAGATTAAGCTCGACCATCCAATTGAGTACTTGACATCCATCTCGGGCTATACTGAAGAAGTTTCCGGACTCACCATTCTTCAGTCACTGACAATCCATACTAGCAGAAGGGATCATGGACCGATCGGAACAGCCAATAAGGGGAGGCATTTTTCATTTCCATACACCGGTGGCAAAATTGTTGGGTTTCATGGGAGTTGCGATGGCCCTCATCTCGTGTCCATCGGAGCTTTTTATGAGCCGATTCCTCATACATATCCTGTTAAAGTTTTCGGGCCTTATGGAGGCCAAGGCCAAAAATCCTGGAATTTCGTTGATATAAACGGGATTGTTGTTCATTGCGCAGACTTCATCGAGTCCATTGCTTTTAAGGTCGACGACGCCACCAGCTCCGAACCGGAAACTATTTATGGTGAAAATGGCGGGCGTAGGACTTACAAGGTTGTATTTAGACTCTTCCCTTTTCTCTTTTTCCGTTCCTACTTGATTGATGTAAGTGTATTCATCGAGCTTATCATAACATTAGTTTGATTACGGCATAATGAACCTTGAGATTCTTAACATTTGCTTCGTAATTTGCACATGAAAAGTTCAAACCAAAGTACCTGAGGACCAACGCGATTGAGAGCTTAATGCAATTGTGACAATTCATTCTTAAACTTTTTTTTTTACCAATTGTAAGGCCGGTTGTAATTGGCCAAATAGACTAAATGGCTACAATAGGACTGAATTGGCCAAAAAAAAAAAGTTTAGGAATAAATTGTCACAATTGTAATAAGTTTATGACTTTTTTTAGTAAATTTCCTTGGATTTGTTAGAAAACCAAATGGAAAAAAAATTAATGACTTCACTTTTTTAAAATTAGGCAAAGATAAACCAAGCCATAAACAAAAAGTAATATAACTTTTGATTTACAAAATGAAGTTTACTACCAAATTTATTAGAAACATAATTCACATCAATCATAGCATATATAACTTATTGCATAGATTAGAATTGTATTCCAAAAGAATCTACTAATTTATTTTGCTCAGCGACCGATGCAACATATAGTCACTCATGTCGAAATATGGCTTTGTGGCCTATTTGCAGGTTAAACTGAGAAATGGAGAGTACATAACTTCTTTAGCCGGATATCTCAAAAATGCAAAGGATAGTGGCACTCTAATCAACTCACTCACATTTCGAACCACCAGAAGAATATTGGGACCCATTGGTAGAGAGGAAGGCGAGTACTTCTCCTTACCACTGGAAGCTGGGAAAGTTATTAGCTTTTTCGGGACAAGTGGTGATTTTCTTGAATCTATCGAAGCACACGTAGAGCTGTACTCCAACAAGCTCTATCCCTTCAAGTCTGTGGGGTTATTTGGGAGTTCGGATGCATCTTTTTGGGATGATGGCAATAAGCATACCAATGTAAGGAAAATCGTTGTTGAATTTCAAGTAGATACAGGGCCATGGATCCGATCAATCACGTTTCAGTATGAAGAGGAGAGTAAAGAATTGTGGCAATCAGGGACGCATGGTGGCTTTGATATAAACTACTTCCACATAGTACGGAATGTCGAGATCCATACGGTATGTTCCCATACATACATATGCTTTGTAAAATCCATAAGAAACTTTTATAGCCTCTGTAAGTGGGAGACTCTTTCAAGACTTAAATCATGAATATGATGGTTACGTCTATTATTGCAGATCAAAATAGATGATCCAGATGAGTACTTGACTTCAATATGCGGGTGTTTTTCTGATGAAGGCATTAGGTCACTCACGTTTCAAACTAACAAAAAAACGATTGGACCTATTGGTGATGAAAATGGGGCAACACACTTCTCATCTCCCGCAACGGGTGGCAAAATTGTTGGATTTTATGGGAGGAGTATAGTACATCTTGAAGCAATTGGAGCATATTTTGAACCGATCTCACATCTCTACCCAATTAAATCAACTGGGCCATTTGGAGGCCTTGGGGGACGTGCTTGGGACGATGGGAAATTCACCGGTGTAAGGGAAATTGAGGTAATGTACGACAATATTCTCCATTACGTTAAGTTTGTGTACGACAAGAGCGGTGAACAAATTTACTCAATTATGCACGGTGGCTACACTAGAGAAGACAAGGCCAAGGTCACCAGGGTTAGTATTTCTTTTTCCGCTCTTTGATTGGTTGTTGTTTACTTACTCGTAGCTGATCCTTCGAGACAATGTTTCTAGTGTGTGGTCACAATTTAAACTTTACAATTGGGTCTTATTCCTCCACTCATCCAATTTTAAGAGATACTTTCGAGATTGCACAGGTTAGATTGGATTATCCGCAGGAGTACTTGACATCGATCTCTGGATACAAGCAAGAGGATGGTCACAACGACATCGAAAACGCTATTGTTCAATCACTTACATTTCATAGCAATACAAGAACACACGGTCCCTTTGGCGAGGAGAAGGGGAAGTACTTTTGGTATCCACAGACCCGAAGCAAAATCATCGGCTTTTATGGAAGATGCGGGGAGACTCTCAATTCCATAGGAGTGTATGCGGAGCCCATATCACACATGTATCCTTTCAAAACCATTGGACCCTTTGGAGGCTCTGGTGGCACTCCATGGGACGACGGAGTGCATACTGATGTGAGGGAGATTAATATTCATTTCGCCGGCCACGGAGCCTGCGGCATAGGGATTGTGTACGATAACAATGGTTCCTTAGTCCAATGCTCTCATCATGGCAGAAAAACCTCATCCACCTGGCAGGTTAGTCCATACCTTAATCTTTCTGCCTCTCTCTTGTCTTTAGAGTCTGTTGCGTGTATGGATGTTGCTCTTCACAGTTGTTCTCGGCTTCATGTAGCACGGTATCTTTTCATAAAAGAATAAGGGCACTTCTTTTGGCATCCTATATCTCGAACCTTCGTTATGTTTTCACAAGTAAAATCATGTTTCGCCCTGCTGCTCTTGCAGATCAAGCTGGATTATCCTAAGGAGCGTCTGGTTTCAATATCGGGCTCGATTAACAGAAATGGAAACAGTCCTAACACTATCATCTATAACCTGAGAATACGTACCACGGAGACCACTTACAAGCTATTTGGGAGGAAAGAAGGGTCGAAGGATGAGAAATTTTGCATCCCACCAAAACCAGGCAAAGGTAGGATCGTTGGCTTTTTCGGAAGGGTGGGATCGCATCTTAATTCTATTGGAGCGCGTCTGGAACCATATTAGATTAAACCTACTGCCTCCCCAAGATTTTTCTTCCTTTTTTTTTTTTCTCTGGCTTGTGATTGTACGAATATTTTCATTTGTTTATTATTGCCTTTAACATGAGTTGGTCGTGGCAAATTTCACATAATCGGATGATTAACTGTGAAGATGCTCCAAGGAGCAGCTGAGGTAATATTTGGATGGGGGAAACTAGTCATCAAGAAAGGAAAATGAAGAAAATAACCATATAGATAGTCATCTAAGGATTATTATGAAATTACAGACAGAGATACCCATGAATACATAAATAGACCTTCTCAATCACAACATGACCCAAGGTTGAGGCCGGCACTCCCTCTTCAAGTTGGCTCTTAAATTGGGAGTGAAATTGTTAAAAGGATTCATTTTAAATATAAATACACAATTCAAGTCCATTATAATTTATTTGGATATAGGTCGTTAATTTTTTCCAAATTAATAAGAACCTAATGTCCAACAATAAGTCATCTTGACATTTAATTTTGCCAATTGGTTAATCCAAGAGTGACGAGCATGAGAAGATGGACCGGCCTAGGACAATCATGTAAAATAGGAGTTCCTCGATTCCTGTACTAAAATAGAATAAGGATTTCTGTCTATTATATTAAACATTTAACTAATCATGTAAAATGGGAGTTCCTCGATAATAATAACTATGGAGTTTAAAAATCACTTTTAGCTTATTAGCTTACATAATATAATTTTTTATGATAATTTAATTATTATTAATGCAATTAATTAGAATACAAAATTGTGTTATAACAATTATTAGACATAATAATATTATAATTTTTTGTAAATTGTATTAATTTTTCATTTATGGTTTATGAATAATGTGATAATAGATGAACGTAGACTCTGATTATATCTCATGAAGTGTATGATGTGTTTTTTCTTTATCATTCCTAGCTTATTCTCTATGCAACTCTGGTAAACCAAAAAAGAAGATAAGTCTTGGAATGGTTATTCCACTAGACCATTAACGGTTAACCCATGCCTTGCCAGGTAATTTGGTTTACGCATAATTTCACCATTTTAATTTTCATAGATAAATAATATGCAAATTCAATAAATAAAAACGGACATCTTCTCACATTTAAAGATTCATATACACAAAATCAAGAAAACTTAAGAGTAAAAATTACAGTGATATTATAGTGATTAAAACATATTGAACACTTGATGGTCTGCTTTTAATAAAATGATAGTCGTAAAACCATAATGGTGGAGGAATATAAGAATCTTATGAAGAAGAAGTATAAAAAATCATTCAATTATATTTTCAGTACAAAAAAAAAATGCATTTTATGCTTTATTGCCAATCACCTTCTTGTAAAAACAAAATAACTCATCAACCTCTTTGTCTAATAAATTATCGATTAATCAAACAAAGCAAATGCGAATCTCCAACTGATAAACACAATATGAAAATAAAGTTTAAAAGAAGAAAACCACAACTTGGAACTCCTTTACTAGAAGCTCGTTGTAGATGTAAGTGCGATTGTCATCAGACTTTTGTTGACCAAATTTATTTTCCCAATACTCAATCAAATAATGAAAATGATGAAAATGAAAATATCTCACTAACCAACAGAAACAAAAATAAATAAATAAATAAAATTCAAAGACCTCAAAGTTGGGTAACTAAAAGAGAGAAAGAATACAACCAAATAAATATCTCATATGCTTTATTATCCATAGCTCCTGCGTGTATTTATGTATAAGATTAGTTTCTACAGAACAATCAATGAAATCTAGGGTTTTGCATAATTTTTAGAATATTTGAAATCTGGATCAAATGTGAAAAGAGTGGAGAGATCTAAATATGAAACAAAGGGAGTATGTACATACTGAAAAGAAAAATCAAAAAAAGAAATCCCTTAAATATTTGACACGTGTTTCTTTAGGGAAATCTTGTACTTAGTTGACCGCATTATTGTTAGATTGAGGAAAATAATACAAAACTTCGAAGGAAATACTTAGAAGGAAGTGGCACGGGAAATGTTAAAATTTCCAATAATAACTAATTTGCAACATTGAAGCTCATTTAAACCATTTGTTTTCTAACAAAATTCATGGAACCGAAAAGCACGTGTTCTAAACTGAAGTAAAAGGAGTGCAAAATGTAAGAAAGCGCCGCTTGTAAAAAGAATAATGAATCTCTTATAAATCACAGTTTTATATGTTAACCTTCGTAGTAACCCCTAGAAAAGACGTAGTTACTATATATTTACTTAGATAAAGATTTGGCAAACCAAGCTAGGTAGATATTCGATTCCTATTTGTGCTCTATTCTATTCTCATAAAATTAGTCTTCTAATCCTATCTCATTCAATTTCACAAGCTAAAAATTTTTGATTTCTATGGTTGTGTAAAGGAATGCTTGGATCAACTCTAAATTGAATGCGTAATTTTCTTTTGGCACCTTAAGAAAATGAATTTTGAATCTCAAGCCCATGTAAAAGAATCTGCTCTTCTTTTTCTTTTTCTTTTTCTTTTTCTTTTTCTTTTTCCCAAAATCTCATTGAAGGGATAATAATGCAAATGATTAGAACTTTAATTCAATATGTGATGCCGTCCCTAAATTTATCATTTGTTCAATGTGATATCTGAATTTTAGTTTAATATGTAATGTGATCCTCAAACTTTTAATTTATTTAATGTAATATCTGAATTTTAATACATGTTCGATTAAATCATTGAACTATATGAATATGTTCCCTGCCGTCCTTCCATCAATTTAAATTTAGGGACAACATTAACTATTTTCGTATAATTCAAAGACTAAATTGAATATGTACCAAAAGTAGGAAGACAACATTAAACAAATTAAAAATTCAGATATCACATTACACATTGAATTAAAATTCAGAAATTATATTAAATAAATTAATTGTTCAAGGACGATATTGTATATTAAATTAAAATTCATAGATCAATTCTGTTATTTTTTCAATGAAAAGAAAAAGGGTTTAATAGGAAAAGAGGAAAAAGAGAAAAAGATGAAGGATTCGACCCAGAAATCGAAGCTCCCAGTGAGCAAGGCCTCGTCGGAGATCGTAGTTACCGAGCCCTCCGGAGCGGCGACGCCCAAGACCCTCCCGGCGAAGCGGCGGCGGCGGCCGTCGTGGACGCGTTCTCCGCCTCCGCGTACGGCGATTTGGAGTAACTGAGGAGGTTCGTGGAGCAAGGAGGCGCCTCCCCCTCGGTTCCCGATGCTAACGGGTACTACGCTCTCCAGTGGGCCGCCCTCAACAACTTCGCCGACGTCGTCCAGTACATCATCGAGGTACTGCGCCTTTCCGTCGCTCGCTTCTTCTTCCTTCCGCCCGCCGTGAATGATTTTGCGCGCCCAGTCGCGCGTTCCTCGCGACGTGGTCCTGAATTTGGGGCGTGTGTAAAGTTGCTGCTTGAAGCATTTGCTTCCTGCTTGTTTCTGTCTGAACGTACTAATTATTGTTGTTCTTCATGTATGTCGGTGTTGGATGATGAATTGATTGAAGAATGGGGGTAATGTGAATGCGACGGACAACTTGAAGCAAACTGCACTGCATTGGGCCGCTGTTAGGGATCCATTGCGGTTGCGGATGAGCTTCTGGTTCGGAGCTGGTGGCAGTTCATGTTGCTGCCCAGTATGGGCAGGCGGCCTTCTTAAATCACATTGTCGCAAGGTATCATGCTGATTATGATGCACCAGATAATGATAGAAGGAGTCCTCTGGTATGTTAAAATTGTGCTGGATGTTAAGTCGCATGAATGTCATGAAACTGCTTTCTGGAAAATAAGTGGACAAAGTTGGACACACTTGTTTCTTGACCTAAGAACTCCATTTTTATCAATGAAGGGCTTATCCAATATGGGAAAAATTCCTTTGATGGAAAGAATCATTGTTGTGCTCATCATCTGAAATGCTACTTCTACCGAGTTTCATGACATGAAGGAGTAAATTATTTGCTTACTCCGCAATGCATGGTTGATGTAGTTGAGCATTGTCAAATGTGATGTCTTATGTACATTCATAGAAACATAATATAGTAGTTTCTCTCTACTCTCTCTACAATCTCTTTTGCTTGTGAATTTCCTAAACCTGGTTTTATGGCCTGTTACGATTTGAATGGTTAGGAGGTGCGAAGTTCTCTGTCAATAGTAATTTGTCTCTGGAATTCATCTTGATCGTTTTTCTTTTTTCTTTCTTATATGATTAACATCCTTATGTTGTAGAAATCATGGCAGAAGATTGAGAAAGCTGTATGAGGTGGGCATAGTTTGATAAGATGCTCTTGTATAAATGAAAAGAATGAATAGTTTGATTAGATGCTTTGGTGCCTGGCCTAATTTAATTGCAAGTTGCTTTAGCAGAGAAGACATTCGCATGATTTTGAAGTCTCTGCATTGAATTCAAAGTCAAAACATGTTTGATAAGACATTGATGCAAATCTGGAGGAAGTGTGAATAACTCATCATTAGTTTTTCAACTGAACCTTGTTTACGGAGGTCACAAGCTGAACTATTGCTGAACAAACGGTACTGCTTGCTTGTCTGAATGAGTGATCTATGATGGCTATAGATGGTTCAAGTTCAAGTTCCTTGTTGTAATGAGGGATGATTGGGAAGGATTTAATTTAAAATGTTGAGAAAGACAATTCCCATTTCATTTCATATTACTTTAGCCTGCAGCTCTTTCTGATAGGAATTTTTATGCCCTGCTCCATGTTTTGTTATATCTCCGTTCGAGATTGAATTTGGGAATTCAACATCTTCTGATTTAACTATCCTGTAATCAACTGGAAATTTTCTTGTAATGACAACAAAACAACATCATCATCATCATTATTGCCGCCACTGCCGCCGCCACCGTCATCATCATCATCATCATCTTGAAGTTAACTAGAAACTTTTTTTTTAATGATAACAGCATATTCATCCTTCTTTTTGTCCCACATTGTACTTTATGAATTGTCAACGATGCTTGTTCTCTTGCTTTGATCAGGGCTGCATATAAAGGATATGCTGACACAATCAGGTTACTTCTTTTTAGAGATGCATCCCAGGGGAGACAAGATGAAGGTGTAGTGAGTACACGCATGGCAATCACTTCCAGATGTCGGGAGAACATCTATATGTTACCTATTTACTCTTAGAAATGGTTTCTTCTGGGGACTTTTAGTTGTTCTAGCAGCATCTGGTTCAGAAAATTCTGCATTTGGGATTGTCTTTTCTCTTGATGCATCTGGTTAGAAACATGAAGTTTGCAGATGAGCCTGAACAGACCATACTGTCGGTAGTTGTGGTAGATGGTTTGTGATGCATGATGAATTGCCTAGGCAATGGTATCTTAGGCTAATTGAGTAATTTGTTAATAATAATTAGATGAAAATATATTAGCGCAAACTTCAGGAGTCCCCATGCATACTACTAATTGGATAGATAAGTTTCTCTCCATTGTGAATGGTGAAGGCAAAACAATAGGCTGTGGTGCAGCAGCTTGGAGGAATTTAATAAGGTTTAGCTGCTGGTCTTCACAAAATGACTGTGTGGACCAACTTGACCTTGTTTAACAGCTGGTCTTTGCAAATTGTGGGGTGGGGCAATAGATGTTTCTTTGGTTTTCTTTTCCATTTTATGGTTGCATGCAATGTAGATGAACTTGTTTAGATTTCTTAGTTGCTATCTTACTTCTGTTTTATTGGTCCTCATGATGAGATGGTTTATCGGTTGCTTAAATCCATGTATAAAACTCATGAGCACTTCTATTGGATAACCTCTTAGAAGATGTTGTGATTTTGGCATGCTGCATTAGGTTTTGCATTTTATTCAATCGCAAGATGTTTCTAGGATAATGTAGAATATGACATGTAATTTTGTCAAGAATCATTGGATTATGTATATGTAAACATATGTATTGTACTTGTTTCTTTTTTAATGAATTAATGTTTCATCAACTGATACAATATGTTAAGAGACTAAAACACACTTGGTAATGATTGGCTCACTTACGCAAGTAATCACCTTAAGTGCTATGTTGAGATGAGACGATATATAACTATAGATGCTGGAAGAGAAACTTTAGTTCATAATATAATTTAAAGTCGCCTCGATTAGATTCAAGATGAGGTCTGCAATTTGTATATATTAAGACCGAACATGATAGTCCACAATCATGTATACCTAATGAAAGCTAAATGCAAGTACACTAAATTGGGTGCTGTAAAAAGTGAATTGATATAGTATTCAACCTAAATATATGTACTTGAGAATCACGTGATCATGTTTGGTTAAAATCTGTATAGTGGATATGTGTAATAAATGATATATGTTCTTATAGAAAAAGATATCTACTATAACATGTAATTTATACTATGTGTTTTATTTGACCGATAAGGGAGGTGAGTGAAATTATTCCTATTTACTCATCATCTGAGTCCTTGAGGTAATTTATGAATTAATTATCTCATTTTGTACCTCATACTACTCCTGACTATTTTCTCAAAGTAACATATCAATATTGCTACTTTAGCATGTTATCGGCAATCATGAATACATATGGTTTTATGAGATATGTCTAGGAATTTGAATTGGGGAGACATAAGTGTGAAGGAAGACTATTATTGATTTACATTTATCTATTTATTGGTCGATTAATTATATCGCCTTATAATTGTGAATACATGATGTTTTGAGACTAGTCAAGTATAGATTTTTAGGGATATGTATACTTAGACTGATGTAGTAAAATATGTATGGAGGCACTTTGAGACTTTATTTATTTATTTATTTTTGGGGTTGCAATCATTATGTTATTTCTAAGAGGGAAAAGTGCCAAAAAAAGTCTTAAACTTTTTGGCTTTGTATCGATTTAGTCCTAAACATTTTTTTTTAGTGCTGATTTAGTTCTAAACATTTTTACGTTGTGCCAATTTAGTCCTTTTCGGCCAATTTAGGCCGG
Source organism: Eucalyptus viminalis (assembly GCA_014182385.1). NCBI lineage: Eukaryota > Viridiplantae > Streptophyta > Magnoliopsida > Myrtales > Myrtaceae > Eucalyptus > Eucalyptus viminalis. The sequence continues at coordinate 34,301,540 of CM024534.1, read as the reverse complement.
ATTTTGCTGACTGGACGCCGGCCAGCTGACGTGGCATGATCGGTCTAATGTGTACAACTTTTAATAGTATTTTAATATTTTTGAATTTTTTTTATTTTTATTTTTATTTTTTCTATTTTTATTTTTATTCTTTTCTTTTTTTCTTTTTCTTTTTCTGCTCATCTTCTTCCTCTAGCTAATCGTCGAGCTCGGCGACCGCCGAGGCGACAACCTGCTGTGTCTCGACCTCGCGACCACCTCGCCGATCCGGCGCGAGGAGGAGCGGCAGGGCTCGCCCTGTTGGCTGTGGGCGAGGCTCGACCTCGCCGATCCGGCGAGGGCGAGTCTCGCCACCCGGCCTCGAGGGTGGCCTCGCGCCGGGCGAGTGAGGCTCACCGATCCGGCGCGAGGAGGAGCTAGCGGGCTCACCCTCGACAGCCGTGGGCGAGGCTCGACCCTCGCCAAATCCGACGAGGGCGAGCCTCATCGCCCAGTCTCGAGGGCGGCCTCGCGCCGGCGAGCGAGGCTTGCCCTCGCCGGATTTAATGAGGGTTGAGCCTCGCCCATGGCTGGCGAGGCTCGACCTCCCCCAGATCCGGCGCGAGGAAGAGCCGGCGGGGCTCGCCCTCGCCGGCCCGTGGGCGAGGCTCGACCCTCGCCGGATCCGACGAGGGCGAGCCTCGCCGCCTAGGCCTCGCCTGCCCAGTGCGAGGCCGCCCTCGCGACCACTGGCGAGGTGGGCCAACGAGGTCGACCTTGACCTCGCCGGCCGTCCCCTCTGGCCGGTCGCCAAGCTCCAACGACTAGCTGGAGGAAGAAGATGAACAGAAAAAAGAAAAAGAATAAAAATAAAAGATATTTAAAATATTTAAAAATATTAAAATATTATTAAAAGTTGTACATGTTAACGCCAATCGGGCCACGTCAGCCGGCCTTTGGTCGGAAAAGACTGAATTGGCATAACGTAAAAATGTTTAAGACTAAATCGGCACCAAAAAAAGATTTAGGACTAAATCGGCACAAAGCCAGAAGGTTTATGACTTTTTTGGCACTTTTCCCCTCTAAGAGGTGTATAATTTGAGCTCTAAAATGCAAATGTACTCACTAGTGGCATAGCCTGTGTACCAGTATAAATTATTTCTAAAATAGATTAATGTTGAATGTTTTATAAGCATTATCAAGCCCATTATGTTCGAACCAGAGATGCGCCCAAGATGAGGTGTGCTCAATAGGCACCGGTTCGCCCATGATATGGTGTGTTTTAGAGGCATCCTTTGAAGAGGCGTGGGCAATTGTCTTTTAAGGGAAGTTAAAATAACTTCATAATGATGCAATCAATATACAAGAAAATACTAAGACAGAGAAACGTACATTCTCCTCTCCATTAGAAAAGCACATGAAAAAGGTTTCTATCATCACTTTGAGAAAACTATTGGTATTAACGCTGTGAAACAAAAATATCTTTCTTGTGATTATGTTCAAGCCATTGTGAAGTTATAGATTTGTCAATTATTCGTTGATGATGCAATGTATTTTCCAGGGTAATTCTCTTGTTATGTATCAAAAGGTTAGTCAATTCTTTCCTGATTTTATCCAGCACTTTTTATACCTATGTTTAGAGTAGCCTATGCTAAGAATTGCACGCGGAAGGATGTGAATGAGAGCGCAGATATGGTGTAGCTATTGTCTATCCACATCGCTGTAGATCTTTATTTCCGAATGCATGGGGAACTAGAGCCGCCCATTCGGTCTCACGTGATCCCTAAATAAAAGTTCACATAAAAGGATCCAAAGCCAAACAAAATTTTCCAAGCTGACTTGCTTGCGTGCGTTATTTTCTCTCTCGGGTTGGAATAATGTAGTAATTTCTTTTGTATTCAGATTCCGCAACTCTTAATTGCCTCTATTTTATCAAATGAACTCCCATTCTCTGTTAAACATAGGTATGGTTTGAATAGAACATTTACGACGATTTGAGCATCACGACGGTATCCCAGGACCATGAGCTTCCTTATTGTAGTGCATAGAGAATCGCGGCTCACTCGCACTCTGAGGAAGAAAAGAATTTACAGTAGCCGATGAACTATTGAAAGGCCTCCAAATGCGTCCCGAACGCAGATTTCCTTTGAACATCATTTTACAGCTATAGTTTCGGTGCTGTCGATGTTCGTTCAAATATTTTACATTTGATTCTGCATTTTACGAAGTTGAAAGGACAATCTTCCGAAATATATAGAGATATGGCTCAATCCATTCGGCCCATATTTTCTTTCCCAAAAGTCAGTGGAAACCGATAAAATTTGGCAAATAAATCCAAGTTGCAGACTTCAAGTCTTCTTTAAACCAATTATGTAAGAGTTCGTTCATTTTGCGAAAAATATTTTTAATATTTTTTGGATTTTTCAGCCTTCGTTTAATGGAAAATGAATTGCCTGAGAAAACCTTTTTCCATGATGGGAAAAAGCCTTCTAAAATAGAGGACTCTAGTCCCCTTGACATTTAATTTTGCCGATTGGTTAAATTAAGAGTGACGAGCAAAATAAGATGGACTGGCCTAGGACATCATGTAAGATGGGAGCTCCTCGATTCCTGTACTACAATCGAATAAAATTTCTGTCTATTATATTAAATATTTAACCAATCCGATTATAATCTATAAATTAATTTGTAAGATGAAAAATTTCCAGAAAAATTTAATAAATATTATCCTTTTAGCAGCTTCTCATCAAATATTAAATATGTAATCTTTTTATTCGCAGCTATAAGTCTAATTTATAGATAGTGGGCTTGAAGCAAAAAAAAAAAGTAATAAATGCGAATCTATAACTAAATTATGATTATCTAAGTTGTTATTACATCATTATTGCTATCATTGAATATCCATTGAGAAAAAAACCTAGGTTATTATTTATTATCAACTATAAGTTTAAAAATAACATGCAATAATTAGATTATATGAACGATAATAATAGTTATCTTAAGGAACTCATAAAATTTATGAAATTTATTTCTTTCAGTTTATTGGCTCACAAAATATAATTTTACATGGTAATTTAGTTATTATTAATACAATTAATTATAATGCAATAGTGTACTAACATGCTTAATTGTCTATAGCTAAAAGAGAAAAAAAATGCAACGAACTAAGTATCTAATATGCTAGGAAAAGTATCAAAATAGTCATAAACTTTTTGCATTAGTACCAATTTAGTCCTAAATCTTTTAATTATAAATCTTTTTACATTGGTACCAGTTAAGTCAATCCAACTAATTTAAGCCGGAAATTGCTAACGTGGCCGTCGGCGGTCTTATGTGGTGCCACATGGACAAATTTTATAATTTTTTATATTTTTCCAGATTTTTTAAATTCTTTTTTTCTTTTTTTTTTCTTTTCTCCTTACCCCTTGGCCAATGAGGTCATCGGCCGGCCAACCATCGCTGGCCACAGGCTGGTCGAGGTGAGGGGCCCTGCGCCCTCGCCGGCCACAGGCGAGGGTGTCGGCCCCCGCCCAAATCCAAGCGAGGGCCGAAACCCTCACCAGTTGGCCGGCGAGGGCCTCTGCACCCTCGTCGGCCACAAGCGAGGGCACAGTAGCCCTCGCACGTGACGGGTGAGGGTGCGGCGGCCCTTGCCCAGATCCAGGCAAGGGCGCGGCCCTCCGCGGTGTCAAGCCTCGTAGCTATCGGCGAAGGAAGCGGTGGTGGTCAGGGCTCGTGTCGGCATTCTCACAAACATGTCTCGTGCAAAACGCAACCGCTCACGGAAGGAAGCATGCATGCGTGCATGCTGGCAAGAGAGAGAGAGAGAGAGAGAGAGAGAGAGAGAGAGAGAGAGAGAGAGAGAGAGAGAGAGAGAGAGAGAGAGAGAGAGAGAGAGAGAGTACCGTTGAGCTTGATTGAGAGAAGAAGGGAGAGACACTATGTAGCTGGAGGAGATGAGATGACCCGCCGTCGTGCCCTCGCCGGCTAATAGGCGAGGGTTTAAACCCTCGCCTGTGGCCAGCGAGGGGTGCGGCGGCCCTCACCAATGGTCGGTGAGGGCGTGGGGCCCCTCGCCTCGACCAGCCTGTGGTCAGCGACCTCATCGGCCAATGGTAAGGAGAAAAGAAAAAAAAATAATAAATAATTTTAAAAATCTGAAAAAAAAAATATAAAAATTATAAAATTTGTCCACATGGCACCACATAAGACCACCAGTAGCCACGTCAGCATTTTCCGGCTTAAAATAGCTTGATGGATTGAATTGGTATCAATGTGAAAAGGTTTAGGATTAAATTGGTTCAATTGAAAAGTTTAAGACTGAATTGGTACTAATACAAAAGGTTTATGATTATTTTGGTACTTTTCCCTAATATGCTTAATTGTCTATAGCTCATGCATGTATGTGTTTATAAGATTAGTTCCTACAGAATAATCTATAAAATCTATGGTTTGCCTAATTTTCAGAACATTTGAAATCCAGATCAAATGCGAAGAGAGTGGAAAGATCCAACTATGAAACATAGGGCGTCTATATATACTGAAAAAAAAATCAAAGAGTAGAAAAAGGAAATTGTCAAATATTTGACATGTGTTAGTTTAGGGAAATCTTTTATGTAATTAACGGCATTACTGTTATATTGAGGAAAATAGTACAAAACTTCGAAGGAAATACTTAGAAAGAAAAGGTACAGGAAATGATGAAATTTCTAATAGTAACTAATTTGCAACATTGAAGCTCATTAAATCTATTTGGTCTTTAGCAAAACTCATGGAATCGAAAAGCACATGTTCTAAACTGAAGTAAAAGGAGTGCGAAATGTAAGAAAAGCACCCCTTGTAAGAAGAATAATCAATCTCTTATAAATCACAGTTTTGCATGTTAATCTTCATAGTAACTCCTAGAAAAGACGTAGTTATTATATATTCACGAAGATAAAGATTTTGTACACCGCGTTAGGCAGATATCTGATTCCTATTTATGCTCTATTCTATTCTCATGAAATAAGTTTTCTATTCCTATCTTATTCATTTTCGCAAAAGCTAAAAGGTTTTGATTTCTATGGTCATGCAAAGGAATGCCTCAATCAAATTTGAATCAAATACGTAATTTTCTTTTGGTACCTTTACAAAATGAATTCGGAATCCCAAGCCCATGAAAATTAATCTGCTCTTCTTTTTCTTTTCTTTTTCTAAAATCTCCTCGAAAGGGATAATAATACAAATAATTCATGAACTTTAATTCAATGTGTAAGTGATTCTTGAACTTTTCATTTATTTAATGTGGTCTCTAATTTTTAGCTCTATGAAATATGATTCTCAAACTTTTAATTTGTTCAATGTAATCTCTCATTTTTTATACAATTGTTGAACCATATGAATATGTTCCATGTTATCCTTAATTAATTCAAATTAAGGGACAACATTAATTATTTTTATATAATTCAAGGATTAAATTGAATACATACCAAAAGTTACTATGCACATTGAGCTAAAATTTAGAAATTTTATCAAAAAATTAATTATTTAAGGATGATATTATATATTGAGCCAAAATTTAGGGATTTGTTTTGTCATTTTTCAATAAAAAAAAAGGGGGTTTAAAAAGGAAAAGAGAAAAAAGAAAGAAAGATGAAGAATAGATTCGGGTTAGACGCAGAAATCGAAGCTCCCAGTGAGCAAGGCGGGTATAAACCCCCCCAAACTAAACCATCGATTCCTTCAATTCCCCCATTCGATCTTTTCACGCAGTGATCGCATGCCGCGACGCTCGTAATGGCTTCGTCGGAGATCGAAGTCACCGAGTCCCCCGGAGCGGCGACCGCCCAAGACCCTCCCGGCGAAGCGGCGGCGGCCGTCGTCGACGTGTTCTCCGCCTCCGCGTACGGCGATTTGGAGCAACTGAGGAGGTTCGTGGAGCAAGGAGGCGCCTCCCTCTCGACCCCGACGCTAACGGGTACTACGCTCTCCAGTGGGCCGCCCTCAACAACTTCGCCGACGTCGTCCAGTACATCATCGAGGTATTGCGCCTTTCCGTCCCTCGCTTCTTCTTCCTTCCGCCCGCCGTGAATGATTTTGCGCGCCCAATCGCGCGTTCCTCGCAACGCGGTCCTGAATTTGGGGGTGTGTGTAAAGTTGCTGCTTGAAGCATTTGCTTCCTGCTTGTTTCTGTCTGAACGTACTAATTATTGTTGTTCTTCGTGAATGTCGGTGTTGGGTGATGAATTGATTGAAGAATGGAGGTAATGTGAATGCGACGGACAACTTGAAGCAGACCGCACTGCATTGGGCTGCCGTTCGGGGATCCGTTGCGGTTGCGGATGTGCTTTTGCAAAATGGAGCTTGGGTAGAGGCAGCTGATATAAATGGGTATCGGGTACTTGTTCATTCTCCACATCTTTCTTTTAAGATAATTGTTGTTCTTATTTTATTTACTTACCGTTGTTAGAGGAATTATAGCGTTGGCATGAAGTAAAAGAACGAATTTGATAATTATTAGGTTTCATCTTGAGTTAAGAAAGGATTTTAAGCTTTTCATGGGTAACTTTTTATGCTGTGCTGATAAAGAGGAAGGTGTGATGCCACTGGCTGTAGTGGTCATTTCAATTTTTATGGAACCATTTTCTGCCAAAGATCATGGAATTTTATTTTCTGAAGTCGTGATTTATTCTGTTTAACTATATGTTTCTCCATGTTGTTCATTGAGAAGGGTCGTTCCTTTTCTTACTTCTTCTGGTGTTAATTTTTCTTTAATGACCATTCTTCATTTGCTAGCCTCTCCACTGCAGGCAGTTCATGTTGCTGCCCAGTATGGCCAGACAGCCTTCTTAAATCACATTGTTGGAAGGTATCATGCTGATAATGACGCACCAGATAATGATGGAAGAAGTCCTCTTCATTGGTATGTTAAAATCGCGCTGGATGTTAAGTCGCATGAATGTCATGAAACTGCTTTCTGGAAAATAAGTGGACAAAGTTGGACACACTTGTTTCTTGACCTAAAAGCTTCATTTTTATCAACGAACGGCTTATCCAATATGGGGGAAAATTCCTTTAATGGAAAGAATCATTGTTGTGCTCATCATCTGAAATGCTATTTCTACAGAGTTTCATGACATCAAAGGAGTAAATTATTTGCTTACTCTGCAATGCATGGTTGATGTAGTTGAGCATTGTCAAGTGTGATGTCTTATGTACATTCATAGAAATATAATATGGTAGTTTCTCTTTTCTCTCTCTACAATCTCTTTTGCTTGTGAATTTCTTAAACCTGGTTTTATGGCCTATTACGATTTGAATGGTTAGGAGGTGCGAAGTTCTCTGTTGATAGCAATTTGTCTCTGGAATTCATCTTGATCGTTTTTCTTTTTCTTTCTTATATGATTAACATCCTGATGTTGTAGAAGTCATGATGGAAGATTGAGAAAGCTGTGTGAGGTGCACATAGTTCGATAAGATGCTCTTATATAAATGAAAAGAATGAATAGTTCGATTAGATGCTTTGGTGCCTGGCCTAATTTAATTGCGAGTTGCTTCAGCAGAGAAGACCTTCACATGATTTCGAAATCTCTGCATTGAATTCAGAGTCAAAACATGTTTGATAAGACACTGATGCAAATCTGGAGGAAGCGTGAATAACTCATCATTAGTTTTTCAACTGAACCTTGTTTATTTGGAGGTCACAAGCTGAACTATTGCTGAACAAACATTACTGCTTGCTTGTCTGAATGAATGATCTATGATGGCTATAGATGGTTCAAGTTCAAGTTCCTTGTTGTAATGAGGGATGATTGGGAAGGATTTACTTTAAAATGTCATGAAAGATAGTTCCCATTTCATTTCATATTACTTTACCCTGCAGTTCTTTCTGATAGGAATTTTTATGCCCTGCTCTATGTTTTGTTATGTCTCCATCCGTGATTGAATTCGGGAATTCAACACCTTCTGATTTAACTATACTGTAATCAACTGGAAATTTTCTTGTAATGGCAACAAAACATCATCATTGTCACTGCCGCTGACGCCATCATCATCATCGTCGTCGTCACCATCATCATTATTATCATCTTGAAGTTAACTAGAAACTTTCTTTTAATGATAACAGCATATTCATCCTTCTTTTGTCCCACATTGTACTTTATGAATTGTCAATGATGCTTGTTCTCTTGCTTTGATCAGGGCTGCATATAAAGGATATGCTGACACAATCAGATTACTTTTTTTAGAGAAGCATCCCAGGGGAGACAAGATAAAGAAGGTGTAGTGAGTATACGCATGGCAATCACTTCCAGATGTCAGGAGAACTAAACATTTACTTTCTTGTGGGCACTTTTAGTTGTTCTAGCAGCGACTGGTCCAGAAAATGCTGCATTTTGGATTGTGTTTTCTCATGACGTTCCAAATATGAAGTTTGCGGATGAGCCTGAATGGACCATACTGTTGGTAGTTGTAATAGATGGTTCGTGATGCATGATGAATTGCCTAGGCAATGGTTTTTTAGTCTAATCGAGTCATTTATTAATATTAATGAGATGAAAATATATTAGCACAAACCTTGGGAATCCTCATATTGCTAACTAAATAGATTAGTTTCTCTCTGTTGTGGATGGTGAAGGCAAAACGGTAGGCTGTGGTGCAGCAGCTTGGAGGGACTTAATAAAGGTTTAGCACCTGGTCTTTTACAAAATTTAACTGTGTGGACCAACTTGACCTTGTTTAACAGCTGGTTTTTACAAATTGTGGGGTGGGGCAATACATGTTTCTTTGGTTTTCTTTTCCATTTTATGGTCTATTGCATGCAATGTACATGAACTTTTTTAGATTTATTAGTTGCTATCTTACTTCTGTTTTATTGGTCCTCATGATGAGATGGTTTATCAGTTGCTCAGATCCATGTATAAAACCATCAGCACTTCTGTTGGATAACCTTTCTTGTGATTTTGGCATGCTGTATTGGGCTTTGAATTTTATTCGATTAAAGCAAGTTTTTAATGCTAAAAATGGGAGCAGTCACTTTTTCTAACGTGGCACTTTTTTTGTATCTATGTTTTTAGGTTGTACCCCATTGCACTGGGCTGCATTAAGAGGAAATGTTGAGGCATGCACAGTGCTTGTCCATGCAGGCACAAAGCAGGAGTTAAAGGTTAAAGATAATGCAGGAGTTACTCCAGCCCAACTTGCTTCAAATAAAGGTCACCGGGCTGTCGCTAATTTCCTTGTATGTATCTTCCTCACCTCTTTGAGGCTAACTTTGAAGGAACTAACATATAGCCACTGTTGCTAATACGGGCTTTACGTATGCAATATTAAATTATTTGATTTTGTCTCTTTGATTACTGTTGATCTAGAATCCACGCGATGGTAGTCCCTAAGACTTGCTCAGTGGAATAGTATATTCCTCCAGAAAAACGTGTTCTTTGTTTACCAACGCTCACAACGTGTTTTTTTCATTCATCTAGACTAATGCGGAGCGAGCAATGAGCAATCATTGGACTGACAAAATTCGAAGTGGGAAGTTTGGTGATAGTGGTTATGCTCCCATTTTGTTGTGCATTATCATTGGTTGTACCATACTCTTCATCAACTCAGTTCTTGCCGGTAAAAAGCTAATATAATAATTTACTTTTTGGAGATAATTATGCTCTTGTTTGCTTGTTATAAATCAATTCTTGTTCATGTTACCAGCACCCGATCTCCCAAAGGTGACTGCAGCTGTTGGCCTTTGGGCATGGACAGCTATCTCACTGGCAGTTGGTTCACTGATAATGTTCTTCAGGTGTTGGAGGTAAATCCTTTTCAATGCCACACTTGATTTGAAGTTTGAACTGTCTTTTCTTTTGTAAATCTTTTGTTCACATGTTTAAAGTGAACTTTGGTAGGAATTGGCACCTGTGTCTTGTTAATCTTCATTTGCTGGAGAGTTCAGCACACCTCCACATCAGATTATTAAGTGTTTTATTTTTTAGCTTCCTTGACTCCTTGTTTTTTCCTCTCTTTAATAAGTGTATAATTTCCATGAAAGAGAGAGCACCTATATGAGAAGAAAACTTTTCTTTTGTGTGAAAGGTGTAGACGCTCTGTAGCATTTGTTTGTATTCTGAATGAGAACTTAATTTTAGATTCTGGTTTCCCGTTGAAGTATCTTTTGACTATAGACTGCAGTTCATGGGGTCAATCTTCTTTGGTAAGATGAAATTGGACATTATTCTGCATTACACAACTTACTCACTTTTGATTCGATGATTGAAAGTGCAAAACTCAAAAGAACAGCGTAGAGTTTACATTATTGTGGATAGGCTGTGCGCACAATGCCTGCAGTGAAATATTTAGAGTTTCATGATTGCCTTTGGAATGTTTATGTGGGTATCAGATTATAATTGCTTATTGCCTGTGGATGCAGCAAAGACCCAGGCTATATAAAGACACCAAGGGAGCTGGGCAATCATCAGGATGATGAGGTACAGAATGTATCTACAAATGATTACTGATGTAATTTGTATTAATTTATTCTGGGCTTTGCCAAAGCAACTGTATATATGACGGTAATTTTCGGACAAAATGGTCGCATGGGTTGAAATGACAGCTAGGAATGAAAAAGGCATTTAAGCTCATGTCAACTTTCCTCAAATGATTCTAACTAGGATATCCTCATGTAACACAATAATGAGAGCAGTCGGTGACTCTGTAAAGCGCTTTTCTTAATAATGAAGCCGGGTATCCTGGTTGAGATCATGAGGAAAGTATGTGGTCCTGACATGTGAAAGGTCCAAAGATTATGTTGCAGGGCTTCTTTTTCGCCAACATATTATGTAGTTTAGATTGTTTCTATAGAAAAACTACCTTTGTCAGTGTTTTTACAGTAATTTTTCATTTTACAGGATCCTTTGCTGAGCATTGATGTTAACAATTCCTCTCAATGGACCGGAAAATGGTCTCAGCTTTGCCCAACTTGCAAGGTTTGCTTGATATGCCTTTGGGTTTTCTCCTTGTTATCCTCATGAGTACGGATTTGTTCATGTGCATTCGACTTATTGTCATGGTTTTCCGTGCAGATTGTTCGACCTGTCCGCTCAAAACATTGTCCTTCATGTAAGCACTGTGTTGAACAGTTTGATCATCATTGCCCTTGGATATCTAACTGTGTTGGGAAGGTAAGAAGTTGCTTTCTTGCTGGTTAGACTGAGAAAAGAAGCATAGAAATTTTTACCATCAGTATGTTCATGGCTTCCTCTCATCATGTTGACATGACGAAGTAAAACAATAGATCTGAAAATGCTGTTTTATTATGAGACCCTTCTGTATTTTCATGGGATCTTTGTCCATGGTTGTTTCATTGAAGCCTGGGCTTTTACTTGTCAATGTTGAGTATCGTCTGAGTTCTGCTACTTGGTTTCTTCTTCTTTCTCCAAGAAAGTACCATGTTTTAGCTCTCTCGCATAATGTTTCTGCACCTCATGAAAAATTGTTTGTTATTCTTTAAAGATATCTCTTGTTACTCTTCGTTTCACAACTAAAATTCACTTGCCTATTGCAGAAGAACAAATGGGACTTCTTTTGTTTTGATTTGTATGGCCACAATGACGTCATTTCTTGGTGCTGCCGTTGCAGTTCAAAGTATGTTCCACCCTTTGTCTCCCAATTTTTTATTTTTTTTTATGTTGCCATCCAGATTTATTGCTGACTCAATGAAAGTAAACTTTTGTCAGGGATATGGACTGCCACAGCTGCATTTCCAACGGGCAAGTCATGGATTCATTATGTCATGGTTCAACATCCTGGAATTGCTGTATTTTTGCTTCTCGATGGCATTGTGTTGATTGCTGTTACAACTTTGACAACTGCACAGGCATCTCAGGTACTTGTCTAGATTCAGGCGGTTTGTAACCTATTTCTCATCCATAATAGTTGATTGAACAGTGTCATAATATGGTTTAACTGGAACAGATAGTTTATTTCTTTGACATGGTGTCATTTTGATTTAGGTTGATCTTTGTCCATCCAACACATGGTTGATCTATGCGCATTACTTCTTAAGTTAGTTGGTAGAAGATAACAGGACGCTGGACTCTTTCTGAACTAGTTGCACTCTAAAACAGAATCCAACGTAATTTGTTGATGCAGATGACATATGAAATCCTTATCACAATAATTAGCCTATATTGATGCATATGATATTATTTAAATGTATGTGTGTTTTGCATCAATCCTTTTTGCATTATTCTTAAAGATTGTTCTCATGATATCTGCTCATCATGCGTACTCATACGTACCCTTTTCTTTTCTTTACTCACTCGAGCAACTTCCTCTGTGCTGCATTTTGTCTGTTACTTTCAAGAACGTAAGGAGCAATTTTCCAACTTCCATCTTTGATGCAGATAGCCCGGAATATCACCACCAATGAGCTAGCCAATGCCATCCGGTACGGGTACCTTCGTGGTCCAGACGGGCGTTTCCATAATCCCTACAACCATGGGTGCCGGAAGAACTGTGCTGATTTTCTTATCCATGGATATACTGATGACAATGAGATTGCATGGCCTTCATTACCACAAGTTCATAGTTAGCACCATTCGGGGAGGACTTTGTGCGTGATTAGTACAGAGTTCCCTGGGTCTCCTAATTATCTATATCAGCTGACACCCAGATGTCACAACAGTTCTTTACGATTCAGTTTGCGTGTACCTCTTTGAATAGTTGTGGGAAGTTCACTCCATGGTCCATAGCTCATATCCATGTACTGGAGAGGGTGTCCCTTCACTAACACCACAAACGGATATAGTTGATCCCCGGTTGCTGTACATGTATACATGAATTTGATTGATTAGGGATGGCAAAGAAGTCACTGGAGTTTTCAGATTGTGCAACTGAATTTTACAATTTCTAGCAGTGTATCTTCTTCAATCCGCGGAAGATTATAGCTACACGTTCTAGCTACACGTTCTGTTCCGTCTCTCTTGTTTTAGGAGAAAGAACTGGGAGCGAGGACAGAAGTGTAGGGAGTGTTTACTAATATTTCTGTTCCAGAGAATAATTTATTTTCAAAAAATAATTTTTTTATTTTATTTTTAGGACAATTTCTAAATATAATGATCCATTTGATAATTATATCAAATTTCTATTTTTTGAAATAGAAAAAGAATAGGAATAGGTTTAATATGATCCATAAATTTTTTTTAGTCATAAAATTTCTTATAAAATTTTAATACTTTTTATTTTCTCTTCTTTATCCTCTTCTAGCCAACAACGACGGCAAGCGGGGAGTCTCCATCGACCGATTAGAAGAGAAAAAAATAATAATAAATAAAATACTTATTTTTAGAAATTATTATCGGGATCAAAAAGTTATTTTGTTTTATTTATTATTTTTATTCTAAATCTGTTTCGTAGCCATTATGAAAATAAAAGAAAAAAAAATAAAGAAACAGGGACATTATCATGTAAGCCCTTAGTTTTTCCCCGGTCTGCAAGTTGGCTGGAACAAGAAAATCCTTTTATGATTGTCTATGGCCAGTGGTGTTCTCTGTCCTGATCTTTCTCACAGGTAGGTCAGTTTGTCCTTCAGGCCGCAAGCTACTAAAGGGTCTTAAGAAGCAGCAAAAATGAAAATCAGGTCTCATGTACAATATACGACCCTGTCGAATTCTACCCAATACCGGGATTTCACGATATTCGATCGATCATAATTCTGATGCATCTCATCCTTCTATGATAAACATTAGAGGTAGAAACGAGACGGATTTGGGACGGCTGATCTCGTTCCGTCTTCGTCACCTTATCTTTTTGTAATTGCCCACATCTGTCACGGATTTTAACATGAGATCCCAAACTCCAGTTCATCGAATCGGGGTTATCCGCCGCACGTAATGACATTGGTGATTATATTTGAAAATCTGTTCACTCGATCCGTCCTCGGAAATATCCTTCGCCATTCGTGCCGAATTAATTCAACTACCCAGCCTTTGATTGTTCGTCGTACTCGTAGGTGCGTACGTGCGAAACCACGCTCACCGAAAAACTTGATCAAACGAGGGGACCATAGCGTCTACTTTGAGTCCGTGACAAGGACTCCCCCACGATAATTGGTGTTTGAGCATGAAGCTACGACGAGATCTGCCGTAGTTTAATGTAGTGAAATATACTCGAGGATCTTTGACGATGAATACGATAAAGCATATTGTCCGGATCTCAAGAAAGCAAGCTTGACCACAATGCTACACAAGCTGGCAAAGCGTGGATCAGATCGAGATAAAAGAACAGGAAGCTCTTCAAGCTTCAGTAATTGTCCGTTTCTTGATCCTCCCCGATGGCCTTTCCCCCCAGTTTCTAAGCCCTGGTCATCAATGTGAAGAAATAAAGATGGGATTTTTTCTGAATGCGGGACCGGCAATTGCCAACCCAAGAATTTCTTGATTGGTGGTACGGCCGTGGCGGACATCAGGTTCTAGAAATACCCACGAGCTGTCTGGGGACACGTCGCCTTTTCATTGGACGGAGGGTGGTAAAAAGTCAAAAGGAAACTTTTTGTGATTATGGGGTGTGCCCCTGTTCACACGAGCACAAACTGTTTGATGATTGGCCTGTATGAGGACGCTCCAATTATGTTGGGGGTGGCTGGCTGACTAGGGAGCTTCCCTCGTTTCTTATTGGCTTTTGAACGCATGTGTGAGGTGGCCCTGGGGGGTGGATCTTGGAGGGTCCACGCTATTATGCCGCCTGTTTGTGAAAATTTTTAAAGCTTGAACGCGATTTCAACGGCCGGTTGGTAGATAAAATCTCCCTAAAATTTTGCTGGGGCTGGTGATGGTTGTGCTTTAAAAAAGTCTCGCTAGGCAACAAAAGTGACTTGTCCATGAAAGTAACATTGTCAGCAATAGCGACCCACTAGTATATAATATGGGTTTTTCTTGATTAAATTATGACAAGCATCGGTGTCAAATGCAAGAGGCGTTTTCCCATCAGGAACTCAACCTTATGTGAGGGAATTGCGTTGCGTAAGAGCTATAAGATTGAACAAGCACAAGGTCTTCTTCTGTAGAGGGGGAGAGCAAAAGGGGAAACTTCGTTCACCATCTAAGGGTGACGAATTCTAGTTGTATTCTTAGAGTTCTGCAACTTAAGCCGATTTCTTATTTGTTTAGCCAATAAAGTTGATTACTCTTCTACTTTCTGATCTTTGCAATCACAATCGCATAAGTTCAAAAGCTTGTCCATATTTATATGATTTGGCATGCTTTTTGGGCGATGCATAAGTTTTGAATGTAGCAACTTCTTTAATACATATGTCCTCAAGATCGAGTGACATGTTTGTTTAATTTATCATAGGATTCTCTGATTTGCTCTTTCAATCTGAAAGAAGCCTCTTCAATGGAAGTAACTACCATGAGAGGACTCCCAGATATGGTAAGTTTTCTGTTGATTGTCTCTTGTCCAACTATTTTTCATCATGAGGGTCCTTCCAAGGTATTGATAAAATCTGACTGATTTTTCAACCAGGAGAAGTTCAACTTAGGTTAGATTTGAGATTAGACGAGATATCAATGTGCAACTGGAATTGTGATGACTGCAATACAAGTAATATGTATCAAATAAAATAAATTCCACGTTGATTGCACAGGGAGTGGAGGATTCCGGCTTCATCAATCCGTGGCAAATGCATTCATTTGATGAGCTTCACACGCTTCCGCTAGCAGCTGCACTGGGTGAACATATGCAAGGCTTTTCCCTCAACCGAACATCAATTTCAAAGCTTCCACGGGTGCTTCTAACTCCGTGATCAACAGACCAGTAAAACAGCTCAAAACAAATAGCTGGGATTCATGCAGAGTTGATCCTGTGTCAACTCCTCAATCTTTCTCTCCCCAATGTTCTTTCTTTCGTCTCTTCCAACTTCACAAATCAAAGTAGTGTTGTGAAACCTAAAGAGGAGGCAATCGGTTCTAAGAGCATGGGCAATGTCTCTTCTGATATGCTTTTTCCCCAGGGTTCATTTGGGAACCAAAATTATGTACTTAAGGCTTGTCATGGAGGTAAAAGGGTAAGTACAAACAATAGTCTATCTCAGACACAAGATCACATCATAGCAGAGAGAAAAACGGCGAAAAAGCTCAGTCAACGGTTTATCGCCTTATCTGCCCTTGTCCCTGGACTAAAGAAGGTGGGAAATTTTCTTTCTTGGAACGTTTTTTCCTTGACATGATCCAATATTATCATATGGAAAGTTTCTTCAGTGGAAGTTTGGGAGCAATACGTGTTAAAATTAGTAAAGCAGTTGGACAGTTGGGGTTTTGGTTGCTATATGTTTTGCTTGTCCTCCCTCTTCAATTATATCATCTCTTGTTTACCCTGCTTTGGCCTTTCATTAACAGATGGACAAAGCTTCTGTTCTTGATGATGCAATTAAGTACTTGAAGCAACTCCAAGAAAGAATCAAGATACTTGAGGAGCAGACTCGAAAGAGAAGCATGGAGTCAGTAGTCTTTGTGAAAAATCTCAGGTATTTGAAGATGGCATGAATTCTTCTACAGACGAGAATTTCTCTAGTGGTCCCTGTGATGAGCTGCTACCAGAAGTTGAAGCAAGAATTTGCGACAATGATGTCCTCTTAAAAGTTCACTCTGAGAAAAAGTAAAGGGAGTTCTGGAAAAGATTATTGGTGAAGTTGAGAAACTTCATTTGACCATCATTAACAGCAGTTTAATGACTTTTGGGACATCAGCTGTTGATATAACCATTCTTGCTCAGGTAACTTCTCTCCTTCCCTTTGTTTTCGGTCTTAGATTTAATATTTGGGAAAAATATTCCTTCTTTAGTGAATAAATTAGGCAAGTCACAAATGTAGTTAAAGCTCATAAGTTTGTGAGTTTAATTGTACTGCAAAGTAATCCTTCATCTCCTTTTTAACTATTGCAGATGAATCCTGAATTCTGCATGCCCGTGAAGGATCTCGTGAAAATCTGCGCACCGCTTTCAAGTCATTCATGTGACGGAAAGAAGAAAGAACTCCACGAGAGAATAACTCCTTGCTTCTGTTCATATACAGAATAACCGCCATTTCTGTTCACTTCCTGTGTTCAGGAGCTTCGAGAACAAGGAAGAGTCCATTCAAACAATCTCAATATCATCTATATTAATCTGTTTACAAGGCCTGTGATGCTCTGTGCTCCAAGACCATTTACCATCAACGGTTTTTTTTTTTTTTTTTTTTTTTGCTGTGAGGCTCATTTTGCAGGAGGGCTCTCCATCTGATTTTGCGTGGTCAATCTGTTGATCATGTTCATGGCCATCCTGTTCAAGATTGTTCTTCTCATACTCTTCAAGGTCTCTCCTTTTAATCTGAAGAGACCGGTTTTTTTAGGAGCGTGTAGCCTGTGGCCTTTGTTTCCGTACTTGGTTCTGTCAGTGTTTTAGAGGCATCTAAAAAAAGTCGATGAGCCTCTTTTTCATTGTAGTAGTTTATTTCAAGGTAGTAAAAATAAAATCAGTTGCCTTGTTATATTTACATGCTATTGTCCGGTCTTCTGAATATGAAAGCCTTGCCAACAGTTGTCCAGTCGGCTCTACTGCCATGCAATGCATCTTCCTGAAATTCACTTAGTTACGGGGTAAATTGATGGGAAAATCAGCAATCTTTGAAGCTTTTGCCGTATATAATTCCTACAATTTGGTACAAGGAGAAACTCTGGCTTTATCATATTGGAGAGACCGCAAAAGCTTTGATTTCATATGGAATCGACTGGGATGTCTAATCGCTTTCAATTAGACCGCTAAGAGGATTTACTGTGTAACTTTCTGCAGTTACTTATGACAATAATGCTGTGCTAACTCTGTGTTCAAACTAAGTTCAGTATGGAGGTTGATGTCAATTAGGTGAGGTGTAGGATTATAGCCAGTGCTGCCCTTAATTAGTTTGAGTGAATTGGTAGATGAACATTGACTTTAGAGAGAAATTGAGCAGCTCAATACAATGAGTCTGATCCCAGAAATGTGGGAGCGCAGCTCTGCAGAAGCCAATCAAACCATAAGCTGACCTAAAAACTTAGTGCAACCATCTGTCATCAGAGCTGTCCCCACCAAAGATTGTGGATCTTGATTTTGATTGTGAACCTCTCTCTCTCATTGATTAATTTAAAGCTGCGATTTTTAATGGACTGGACAACTTCTTGGACTATTGACATCACTAATCAGACTTAGCATAAACGTCAAAAACTTACAGATCATTTCGCTTCATTAGAGCACCATTTAAGGCTTGAAGATCGTCTCAGATTCTTGCGTTACTAACGTGGCATTACAAGATTGGCCACTGCGGAATAAAGTCTTCGCTGAGTTGGCTTGATTTCCACTCCATGCCAGAGTTTAAGAGTCATAGGTTCAGTTATAATTGCTCACCCATCGTTGACAAAAATATCAAGGATCCCACTGATTCTTCTCCAATTGCCCGAATGATTTTC